>CM027570.2:24687723-24934373 GCA_015852605.2 Populus deltoides | reverse complement strand
GATGAACTTAAAATTGCGTTTTGAGGTGAGCTTAAACACCTTTTAATGTTGCCGCCATAACTCTTAAGTATCACAAATTGCCCACGCGGGATGGTCGATTATTAGATGAGATCAAGAATAGACGGTTAAGAGAAGATTTAACTATGATAAAAATGGATCTGTAAAACAATATTCCTTCTCCTATCCAAGCCTTAATAAATGTCATTGAAACAAGTTTATGAATATGTGTTGTTAATTTTGTTCTTTCTAAACAAAAAGTTTTGGTTTTCGTCCATGGGCACAGAGGTACTGGCAAAACCTTTTTATGGCAATACATTAATCACTAGCTAGTGAAAGGTCCGAAGGCTTCTGCTGTGCTTCTTGTTGCTTCATGTGGGATTGCTTTGTTTACCTGGGGTCGTACTGCCCATTCAAGGTTTAAACTCCACTTCCTCATTTACTGACACTCTCATGTGAGATAAAGAAGAATACACACATCTATCACTTGCCAATTGGAATGACATCTTTAATTGTCTGGGATGAGGCTCCGATGAGGAATAAATGTTGCATTGAAGCCTTGATCGTCTGATTAAAGATAATGTTCTACAAGCAGCATAAATGCTCATTTAGTTAAACCATTTGGTGGGAAATCTGTTTTGGGGTGATTGGGGGGGACTTACCTGTTATTCCTGGCGGTACAAAGGGAGGAAATCATTAATGCTTCTTTCCAGCTCTTCATACCCTGGCCATTTCCAAGATTTTCACTATTAACGAGAATACAGACTTTCATCGAATGGCCTTATCTATTGAGGATTGAGACAATCTAATGAAATTTTCTTAATGGATTCTTTTAATTGGTAATGGTGATATTGTCGATTTTCCATCATCTGACGATCATGATGACAATGCTTTGTTAAGGCTACCTGACGATCTACTACTGCATTTGATGCAAGCTCGATCCACTCTCATTAACTGTATCCATGTTTATCCAGGCATTGATAATACTCTGCCCTGATCTCAGCTTATATTTTAAAGAAAGAGCTGCTGTGACAAATAAAGAATGCAAACTTTTGATGAATTCAATCACTTTGTTTCAGCATCGTGCCTGGTGAAGAAGAAATCTATCTGAGCACCGACTCTGTTTGCACAACATCATTTGTGAAAGCGACAAAGTTGATCTTTTATACCCATGAGAGTTTATCAATAGCCTAGAGTCTCCTTCACATGTCTAGCGCTCACATCGGCACAATAATAATGTTGTTTGCAATATAAGCCCAGCAACTGGCTCCTCTGCAATGGAACAAGATTAACAGTGTCACTTTAGAGATACCTTCGCTTTTCATGACATCCATTTTTGAGGGGAATTTGTAAGAACCAAGGGGTTTTACACCTTGAGAACAGATATCCCAATACAGCTGTTGGTCATGAGGCCAGTCATAGATCTCAAACAAGACCCAGTTACTGAGCTATATATTGATTCTCTCACACCCACGTCATTCCTGGATATTCTTTCAAACTCACGATTTCGCACCTGTTCTGGCAAAAGGAAAAGGATCGCGTCTCTTAACAGTGGTTTACCATCAACCTTTTCTTTTTTAAAAAGAAATCTTAACCTCCTCTTTTAATGTATAATACATTACCCTTCTCCTTTATGCGGATGTCACCGGGGGCTTAGCGGGATTCATCAGCCTATGGAGAAAAGTTTTGGTTATGCGGCCAAAACCTTGAAGATAAGAGAGAGTTTATCATTGAAACATACTGCTACACCCTCAATTATTTTCCTTATTGCTTGTATTATAGTTTCCTTTTTTAGTTTTATCATGCCTCTTATTTATTTTTTCAATTCGATTTAATTCATTATAGGGGCAACGAAATCCGAATGATTCTGCTCTTAATTCTGCTCAACATCCCATCATTGCTGTTTTTTTGTTTGGGTTTTGTGTATCTGAACTTCAACCTTGGTATGTAAAATCTTTAGAATTATAGCATAAAGCATGTCTTTTTTTGCTTTCTTACAGCATTGTAATCATTTTCATCTCAATACATCTTCAACTTTAGATGTTTTACATGCATTCAATTTCTTTTATCATTTTAATTTGTACCTTTCATATCTTTATTTTTTCTCCACGAGGAAAGCAATCAACCTATGCGGAACAGCTGCACCAGTTTGGTATTTTAATCCAAGCATCCCTGAGATTTTAAGCATATACCATCAATTAGATAGTCTTCCTCGTATTTCTTTTACTTTACGCTTTTCATTTCCTATGTTTTTTTCCCCTTTTATAAACTGTTGCATAATTGTTCAAACTTTTCATACATCTTTGGGCAAATTCCAGTTGAAGTCCATGTTGTTTCAGCATCAACAAAATGCAATTAAATCACACGGACGAGCAAATCACTCTCAGACTATGATTTATTCAATGGGTTGGTGGTATGATAGCTGTCCAGAGATATGGCAACAAAGCCCTATCAAGAAATAATAGCCATTACGGAGTGCACTGAGCATGACCCTTACCCAGTGCACCTGCTCCATGGTATAAAAAAATAGAATTTGTTGCTTAAAGATGTTCTAATTTTTTACACTCATCTGCCATGTGCTTTTGATTCCTTTTCTGCATCCAGGTTCAGACTTGAATTTGTTGTGTGGTCGATGATCAAGACGGTAACAAGCTTCAAAATGGTTTAGCAAGAGTGCTGGAAATATTTTTAAAAATTCCATGTTAAAATAATGGTCGCACCGCTGCCTCCAGAGCACTGAATCACAGGCTACATGTACTAATATAAAATCAAAATGGGACCATCAAGTTTGATGTATGGTTCTGTGAACAATTATATACAACGACAGCACCCATGTAATTAGCCAGATTCGAAGTTTGCAAAATATATGTAATGGCAAGTTGCTTATTCTGATCTGGGAACCTATCCCACGCTGGAATCAATTGGTTTTCCAAAAGTATGGTAGATATTTGAAACACTTGCCAAAACATTGAGATTTTACGAAGTATTGAGTCGGTAGTTCGGTCATTCAGATTTCTAGGAAATAATTGAATCGATCCTAAACAAAACTTTCTTTTTTGTCTGTTGTGCTGTTCATATTACCTGCATATTTTTTACTCATTTTCCTCTTTATGGCGCGCACACTTCTGATGCTCATCTATGCACAAATTACTTCTTGCCTATGCATGGATAGTAATAGTAGGATCTGTGGCTTACAAGTATCGTGACAAAAATTACACCTGCTTAGTTTCTTTGTCATTAACAGTTAATATGCTAGATTTTTAGGCAAATTCAACTTTGTTAAATTTGAACTTTGCATTTAACCTCATGACGGTCTTTTTCTCACTAATCTAATAAATACATTTTTATTTTCTTCTTTGCTCATTTATTTTACATGCAATCACAGTTAAGTTTTCTACTTTTTTCACCAACGTACCAACATAAATATATCTATTGTCCTAAATTCGGCTTCCCATAATTTGCTGTTTTCAATTATCATCCCTGCTTATATTCAGCATTTGTTGCAGGTTCTTTTTGCTTTTTTTTACATGTACCTGAGCACTGTTGAACTTTTTTGAGCTGCTAGAAAGAATTTTTTTGCAATACTTTTTGTTTCTTGGGCAACCTATGGTGTTCTTCTTTGTATGCTTGGCCTGCCTTATTCTCCTCGGGTTTTTTTTGGTAACATTTTTGTTTCTTCGCTCGGCCATGTTTGCTAGTGTTATTTTAGGGGTTATATTATTGTCTTACCTTTTTTGAAGATGAATTGCAATCATGTTATTTGTCTATAATTCATGAACTCTTTCCTCATCAGGAATTTCGGTTCTATATATATTATGGCTTAATTTAATTATTGTTCTTGGTTGTTCACCTTACCGCAGTTTCTTGCTAGAACAATATTTTGTTGTCTCATTAAGTAGTTCTTTAAAACATACTTAGTTCAATCATTTTGCGAACACACTTTATACAATCGAACCCTAAAATGGTTGGAAAACATGGGAAACGAAGCTTGAAAATTTGGATGTTAAAGATAGAATTATGGGTGTAAACATAATGGAAATGTTTTTTTTTTTTTTTGGTTTTGGGATTTTTGGAGTGTTTTTTGATCCATTAAATTTGTATCCATTGCACATAACTTAAGACTTACTCGAAAGAGCAAAAACCATATCATTTGTCAATATGTGGTGGGCAACGAAACGTGGCTCTGATTTACGTTGACAAAGATACAAACTGTGGCAGGATTAACTTCAGAAAGAAGTGTATTGAAGCGGGAAACGGAATCACATAAACATATAGTAGACAAAAGAGAAAAAGGTGTATAAGGACTAAAAAAATGTCACTGCAACACTCAAATTCCTGAGGTTTACATTGTCCTATGACAACAATCACCCTCTGAGAAAGCGCCATGGTCCAGTTCAGTTCCCATCCTGCAAGATTAGTGGCAATTCCATGTCAATCAACTTGTAGCATCAAAGAATCAATGAACTATCATAATAAAGACTGCTACATTCCTGAACATTTTTTCTTTTTCAAAAATTGTTTTGGTATTCTGTTTCAGTTTTGTATGTTTCCGAGATATCATAAATCGTTGAAATCAAGCGAATTTTGCAGGTTTGGGTCTGAAAATTATCACATGGACAACCAATAAAATAGTTTTGGTCCATCTAATTATCGTGATTTCACTATGAAGAAAAAGAAAGTGGAATGTCATTTGGTATTAACAAGCAACATTACCTCCATACGCCGGGCAAATGCGCGTAGTCCCATGAAGATGGTCAAGGCAACCCAAATTCCAACCAATCACCCGGTTTTAGGAGAGAACAAAAATGGCTGCAATGCTTGCTGTAGCCACTAGAACCTGAAGAAAATCAAATTAAACAAGGAAATTTCATAAGAGAAGAATTTAGAAAGATTGAAGTCACAATAGATTGGGTCTGTTTATTTATGGAATGAACAATGGCTGATAAACTTACCATGGAATATGAAGAGTACGCAAAATCAGATGCTCCAAAGTTTACACCATCAAAGACAAAAGCTAGCGTTGATGGGTTGTGTACCAGCAACAAACTGATGGGTGGATAGAGCAGGAGATCAGTCCTAAGTTGAAAAAATAAAAATAGAAAGAGAATTTTACAAATATGAATTTGTAGATGGGAATTACCGGAATGCCGATGGCTATGATACGAAGAACATTAGGATCTTTTGAAAATATTATATCACCAAAGTGCAGAACCAGGGTCAACAACCACAGCTAGCCCAATACCAAGAATAAAACTCATCTGCGCAATACCACCAGTCACAATTTGAGCCTGTGGTTATTTTTAGAGGAAAAGGAAACCAAAACATGGGAGGATGTATCAATACAGTTGTTATTGGCGTACCTGTAGCACTCGGGTGACAGCAGTTGTTGCCTTTTAGTAGTCCTTTTCAGCAAATGCACAAGCAATGATTGCCTACAGGAGTTGAGAAGAAAACACACTTAATGATTAGTCTGAATGAAAATTGGAAATTTGACAGTATATGTTTTCTGAAAACAGACTACGAGAAGAGGGGGCTGAGCGTTCCCTTTAAGAGTTAAGAAAATGTGACATGTTTTGAATGATAACCTGTAAAAAGTACAATTGCAGCTCCCTACCAGAATAGTCCATGGTATTTTTACCGCATGATTAACAGGAAATGCATTGACAAGGTCTAAAATTGAACACTAATAATCACATAAACCAGGAACAAAAATCCCTACAGGGTATTTTACCTGTCCAGCAACAGCCAAGCCATCTGCAAGAAGTGATGATGTCAACCAAACTTGTAAGCAGATCTGGAAGGCAGCCGTAGTTGTTGAACCCAGTCGGTGCAGCCCTTGATGCTGCCAGGGTCCAGATTGTGGCGGCTATAACTCGATGCTAACAACAAAAAACCTGCATCCAGCAGAGAAATGAAGTTAGAGAAAATGCATTGATCGCGTATTCAAAACTTTCGTCGCCAAGGCAGCAAACTAATTATAATCTAACTACAACCAAAGACAAGAAGGAAAATCTTCAAAACAGTGATCAGAGCAAGAGTGCTTAAGCCCCTCACCATTTTTAGGAACCGACTAAATTGCAAATCTTTCACACCCGGGGGCAAAGATCAATTTTCTTCATCAACCTCCCAAGAGGATCACTGAAATCAAGTACCTATAGGGATTACGAGGAAAGAAAACTAAATTGATAAACACGAGTCCTTTGAAAACTAATCGTTGTAAACATTGAACACCATATTAACTACACACTTGGAAGGATATTGGTACTTACTGGGAAACGACGTGAGCAATAGCAGCACCACTGACACCCCAGCGGCAGACGAGATAAATATCGGGTCTAAGATGATATTTGTTAAGTCTCCTATAACTGTGGTAGACGAAAAGAACAAAATAAAGAGTTAGTGGAGTCCCCAAAATCTCACACTTAGGAAAGTTGGGATTTATCTCCACAAAAACAGAATGATGATATTTGTTAAAATCTTCTATAAATGTGTATGTTTAATATATATGTTAGATTTCGCATTGGTTAGAAATATAGAATGGATCTGCTTGAGCACTAAGACATTGCTTATGAAAAGTGGGAATGGATGAAAGAATGCTGAAACTAAAACGAAATGTCTCACCAGTGGCGTATAAAGGGGTTTTTTTTGTGTCTTTAAAGCCTCGAAAGACCCCTGCATTGCCAATGACAAAAGAACTGCAGGAGAACCTAGAGCTCTCAATGCCAAGTACTTCCTTGCAGGGTTTAACATCGCTGAACCCAATACAATAAAATGATAGCACAAATCACTTCTCCAATGAATAAAAGCAGCAGAAATGAACAGATGCAGAGCAACAGAAATAATACTAGTGAGGAGACTGAAACTGAAGGCACTTACAGATTTCACACCCATAATATGCAGGAGAGGTTTGCCCCAAATATATGAGGAATATAGCTTGCACTAGACCAAGAATTCCACCAACAATCAATGCTGTCGACGCTGAGGGGATATGTCGCCTCTCGTTCTTTTTGTTTGGGATTTACACTTTTTTGTGTCAGTATGAGTGGAAGACCTGCTTGTGATTGTCTTGCAATCTGATGAAGAAAACATCAACACTATTTATGCTAGTATGATATGATAATGGTTTTTTCATGCTGTCTTTTCAGCAAATTTTAGAATACGGACACATGTTCTAGAAGGCAATGCTATAACTTGGGATAATGGCAGATGATCAATGAGAACGGAGAGTTTGTCTACCATCCTCCGACAGTGAATCTTTATTTTCGATGTTCTTTTGTTGTTGTTTGTGGCTGAGCCTTTCTCTAAGCTCTCAAGCATTTCATCATTAGGAATTGATTCTTTGCTTCACCACTTTTCGAATCTTTCTTCAAGTCCTCAGCCTTCTCTGCTTCAATTTTGGTATTTCTGTGAACTGTATCTTCCTCAGCAACAAAAGAAGTCGTTATACTAACCAAAGGGAATATGGTGACTTTTGAGGCCTGATTAAATATGGCAATAGCAACTCCTACCGCAGCTATTTCCACTGGACCTGTGCAAAATAAAAATTAAAATCATCTTGAGTGTCAGATCTATTCCCTTGTTGGTGTGTTGCCTTGTAAGCAACAAGATACAGCCGAAAGAGTAGAACTGAATAACAATTTGATCATGATCAGTAGGATATTAATCTAGATTATAACAATTTTCCTTTCAGGAAAGCTGAGGCAATTGCCACTGCAATTATTTTTGGACAAACAAATAGATACTGTAATTGATTATGGAGTAATAAGGGGCACTGCATTAGGAAAGTGTTCTTGGGGGTTTCCAGGTACACTAAAGCTACTAAACAGTCATTTTGAGATTTATAGATTTCCATCATGTTGGTTTCGTTGTGAATTTGCAGTATGAGAGAGTTGCTTTGGTAAAGATCACCAAGTACCTAAACCAGATTCACTTCTTTTATTGAACAACTGAAGGGGGAATACGCTAAATGCTGTTAACTGAGACACAGAAAAGTTCTACTGCAGTTCCAGTGTGTCAAAATCTTATTCACACTTAGCTTACTCGAGAATTTTATGCAATGCGTAATGATTTTAAATTTTCACCATCCCACAGCCTTGATGGCAGGATATATAGTTTAAAAAGTTACACAGCAAGAATTGTATTGTCAAAATGCACCATTTCGCAATTAAATTCTACAGCTAGTTGACCGAACAATCATAGGACATGAGAACAAACCTAGACGGCCAATGAAGGCTGTGTCAATCAGGAGGCAACGGGATCAGCAGCTAAAGCCATTGCTGCAGGCAATGCAATCCCTATGATCTCCGAACCAAGTTCATCCTTCTTGAATAGTCTGAAAAATGGGAACCAACTCTTAGCTCAGAACACAAAGTTTCTCTTCACTTGTCTAGAAGAAGAAAAACATACAGCCTTAAGTTCCCTCTTAACAGATAAATAGGGAAATCATAAAGAAAAAACAAAATAAATAAAATAAAACAAAATAAAATAAAAACCTTGCATGGGACTAAATGAAATTATACTCTTGCATCTCTGGGGGGAAAAATAGAGTGGCATCTTCTGGACTTTCTCAGGCCAGCTGGCAGCGAAGCACTTTCCTCAGACATGGTATTGAAACCTTAGGTTGTAATGAATGTTACTCCAAGTGTGAACCTGCAGCTCAGCTAAGCTATGTCAATGGATGACCAAAAACATTCAAGTCTTCACAAGCTAAGTTCCTATAGACCTGCAGAATGCATGGCATTACAGTAGACCATGATTACGGACAATGTATTATAAACCGAGCGACCATAATGCTCAAATTAGCCTCGGTAAGTTCAGAATCCAACCTCGTTTTCTACTACGACTATGACAATGGATAAATGCAAGAGTGATTTCAGGTGTACGAAAAACTAATGGTACATGTATAAACCGGGCCTATTTTATATATATATATATATATATATATATATAATTCAATTGGGGCTAGTGATATATTGTCTTTATATTTTTGAAAATTTTTTTTCAGCCCACGCGTCAACAAGTATTCTCTAGATTACGGATATTGTGGTGACCATAAAACAAGATCTATCGCTATTTTGACATTTCTAAAACCTCTATTAATCAACTTAATTTTGACCCAAACATCGAAGTAAATGAGTCCAAATACATTGAAAAACTCATAAATTTTCTAAAAACTACATAAAATCCTCGAAAACTCTTCCAGAGCTTAGATTTGGTTTTAAAACAATTTTAAGGTGAAAAAACCTAAGTTGAACCCCTCTCACAAATGAAACATTTTGACACCAAGATCAACTATTTTGATGGTCGAAATTGATATCAACACTACTTTTCTCTCTCTACCATCGAGATACAATGTCCCTCTCTCTCTCTCTCTCTCTCCCTCTCAATCCAGAACTAACAAATAAGAAAATGAACTTTTGCATCAAAATTAAAAAGAAAACTATTAAGGGATCAAACATGTATAATTGTGAAGTTGGCTTGTAAACTTCCTTTTTGTGATAACTTTGAAAGCATCACTTATTTGTGGTTCTCACTTTTTGATTATTCATAACACAATTTTATCCTTAATTTAACAAATTTGAATTTAATTCAATTGTTCTTTTAATTTTGTCAAAAATGAGTGAATCATGCAAAATAAAAGTTTGAGAACCATAATAAAAAAATGAAGCGATGGAAATCCACAGTGAAATTATGAGAAGATGAACATTGCAAGTGTGCACAATTGATGATGTTTTAAAATTCAATATGCTAAGGAATGAAGATTTGGGTGTTTTGATAGTGGATGATCATACGTTCACTGCAATATTCCATCCCTAGGAACGTGAGAGTAGATGGGTAGAGTCAAAATCTTAGTTCCGTAAAACAATAATTTTTTTGTGGGTTTTGAGATTCTTAGATGATTACATCAATGATTTTGTAGTACAAGATTATAATAAATGAATAAATAAGCATTAAAATTCTATAAACAAGAGTGTTAGTTAGTCTTTTGTGTAATAAATGCTCTAGGAATATATGATAACAAAATAAAGATTGTGAGTTCTTTACTGAATGGTTTAGAGGGTATTTATAACCCTTATATCTTGAACATTGTTATTTTGTTAAAAAATTGAAAGTCTTTTCCTTTTGAATATATTAGTAAGGAAAAAAAAATCCTTACATCAATACTAATCTGTGATAGAAATATTTTTTACACAACATTATTGTTGATGCGAATTATCTTTATACATCATTAGTATTGATAGACAAATAATAGATCTATAGAAGACTTTTATGCCTTAGTTCATACAAACATTAATGTTGATGAGGAATTACCCTTTACACATCATTAATATCGATTGAAATATGACCGCTCTTAGAGAAATTCCTATATACCAAAGGCGGTTAGATTACGTGTCTTGTTAGTCCTCATTATGTTTGGACTTAGCATGTAACTAAGTCTAAAGGAGTTGGATCCACATCTTATACTAGACCCGCATGTTTTTGACTCAATGTGTAATCAAGCTCCGGAGGACTTGGGGTTGACATCTTAACAGTCCCATAAGCATTTGGACTCAACACGTGAGTCTCAGGAGAGTTGAGCTCTGACATCTTGGCCCCTATAGGCATTTGAGCTCAACACGTAGTTGAGCCGAGCAACTGGGTTTGGCATCTTGCCAAACCCACATGTCTTTAGACTCAACACGAAGTTGAGCCCAAGAGAGTTAGATCTAACATCTTGTCGGTTCCACAAGAGTTTGTGCTCAACACTGACTCAATCCAAGAATATTGGGCCTAGAAATAAAACTAAATCCATTTTCTTAAGTTTAGTATTTTGTCAAGCTTTATACATGTTGGGTCCATTACTTTATTTTTGGCCTTTCAATTCAATACTCTTTTTAAGTAAAAGAGTTGTATGTGAAATATGTTGATCCATCAACAATGTTTATACAAGAACATTTAGAGTCTTTGTAATAATTATGGATACAAATCTTCCTAGTTTCATTCTTCAATAGACAAATCTACAAATAGCTAATATGAATTGAGTAGATTTGAAAATGGAAACAAGGCCGGCTTTGTGTTCAGTTTTAAGAGACATTTCGATGTCCGTATTGTGAGTTGCCGATACATGTGAGTTCTATAGACAATTCAGTTTTATCCTGGCCTTCGAAACATGTGATTTTCACTTCTTTAATTGAGTGTTAAATTTAAGTGCAAACTGTTTTGGAGTTTAGATTCAGTTAATTAATGTGTGTAATTTAAATATTTAAAAAAAAACTATTTTAATTCAAAACTAATTCTTTAGATGAAATCTTAACAATAATTTTATATATTATTTAACGTATTTTTAAGTGAAAACTAATTAAATTAAAAATTTATATAAATTCATAACTAATTTATATTTATTTTTAAAATTTTTTAATTAGATAGAATAAAAATAAAGATAATTTGAGACTCAGCACATGCCGATCGAAAATATATTTTTATGAAAAGCAAACCCAGATATCTCGGGCTCAAGCTTGTTCATACTTACCATAACCTTTATTTGAGACATTGTTGAAAAGCTACTATGACCCAGTTTCAAACATGTTTCTATGATACTTTGTGGTGCTTAACATGGTGATTAAAATATTATTTTGTTAAAAATTTATTTTTTAAATAGTTTTAAACTGTTTTGGTGTAAGAAAAATTTAAAAATAAAAATATTTTACTATATTTTTAAGTGAAAAGTACTTTGAAAAATAACCACTAATACAATAATAAACATGCTCTAAATAACCTACCTCTAAATTTAATTTTGATTTTTATTAAAGCTTTTAAGTGTTTTTGTAAACTCTTATTAAATAGCCTATTTTTTCAAGTGTTTTTCCTAATGTATTTTTTTTTAACTGGATATGAAGAAAGTCACCTTTATATTTTTTTTTTTGCTAATAAAAGAGTAAATTTGAAACTTTTAAGAAATATATATATATATATATATATATATATATATATATATATATATATATATATATATATATATATATATATATATGGTAACAATATCGTAATGTTTTCTATGGGGTCGGCCAGTCCGTACTTGACAAGTGGCAGAAAATCAACATCACCTCGCAGGTAGATTAGAACACACCATGCCCAGTCACAACTTTACCTCTATGTACTCCTATCATTGCATGAGAGCCCTTGAGCCTAGGTTGGGCCATAACCCATTAGCCACATTAAATTAGAAGGGAATTTACTAGATTTACCAAGTTTGATTTTCTTTTAAAAAGAACTTTTAACTTTATTTTTCAATTTTTTTTAAAAAATAATAATGTTTTGGATTAATCCATCGACCTAAATTAACTTATTTAATCTATCATTCGAGACTTGAGCTGAGTGAGGTGAATAACTTTGTTTTCACAGACTTCTTTGTGTTATCCCCGATTCAATGATTTAATTATAGAAAAAATAAGTAAATAATTTCCAACGTTTTTTTAATGGAGCTTATGCTAGGAACGTAAAGTGCATATCTTGACAGCCATAGAAGCATTGATATTAATACAAAATTACGAAATCTCGATCAAGAATTCAAGACGTAACTGAAGGAAATGAAAAAAATTTATATATTTAGCTTACCTTGCTATCATAGCGTAACTACTGTGCAAGGCTAGCTCCTTTCCACCAGCTTCTGCAAAGCTTTTCTACTAACCTCCTGAGGACTGCAAGGCAGATACTTACTCTCCAGTCCCTTTTATATACACTTTCCCCACTTTGAGTCCCTGAATTAGCCTATAACAAATTAGCGAGAGTGACGAGGCACAAAACTTTCGTCCAATTCTAGTCAGAAAATGACACGTTCCTTATGAAAAACTAAATAATTAAGACCTCATTAAGATGAATCAAAGAAAGAAAATTTTAAGCACCTGTAGTTGTGGCCCAGCGGTAGAAGGAACTTGCTTTCTTTGTCAGCTTTATCGCGGGATCATCCCGCTATTGTTTTACATGCTCAACTGGATTTTGCAGGATGCTAGTGAGCCCGAAAATTAATTGTGATCGTGTAAATTAACCCGGATACCTCTGGTTAAAAAAAAATTAAGCTATTACGTTGATGATGAAAAAGCAATTTGCAACTTCATTTAAATCATTGAATCGAGAATTTATAGACTTGGGGGTAACAATGTCTAGCTTCCAGAAAGGTGGAATTCCACTACCTGATGAGTAATCCAGCTCTCTAACCTTATTGTCTAACTTTTTGCTAAAAAATTAAGTGCTTTTAGAATGTAACGTGAGGGCTTTTTCCCAGATTGTGGTCCGCGTAGGATCCCAATTCCGCATGCTTACAATTTTAGATTACATGACCTGATGGCTATTGCCAGTTGCAGAAAATGGGAATTCTGTTGTATAGAAAGAGTAATGTAATGGAGATATACGGGAGAAAAAAGGATCAAAATTAATATGTCACAATCAAATAAATTATTAAATATTTCATTTTCCTCTAATTGTTTCAAAAATATTTCTTTCTATTACATGCATTCTCTTAAATGGCACAGATCTGGAATCTTCTCACTATAGTTAATTAGCATCATACAATCAATTAATATGGTTTATATATGACGGATGAACATTTATTATGGATGAACATTTATTGTTTGTTTGTTTGAAACTATTCTATAAAGAGAGCGGAACATGAGAAAGTTAAGATCCATTGTTCATGGCTCGGCCAAAACGTTGAGCCAAAATGTATATGGGTTTGGTGAATGGTCGACCCATCATTTTTGGGCTCAATCACGCTGAGCCCAAGCGCATTGTGGGTTTGTTGAGTTGCCAAACCCATCATCCTTGGATGCAACCAAACACTGAGCCCAGACGCCCTCTAATGGATCAAAAATATTTTCTCTTGATGAGATTGGAAATCAGAAATATTTTTATCTTGGTAGGACCATAAATCAGAGATATTTTATTCTAATGGAACATGCTAACCTTTCCTTAACAATGAAGAGAAGCACCCGGGGGTATAAAAAAGAGGAAATAAAGGTGATTAAGTCATGTTTAAATTTTTTCTTTGCTTTAACAATGGAAATTCAATCTTAATAGATAAGTCCTTACTAAAAGGGATAATTGGTTTTTCTTAAACTGATTCTAATTTAATCCATCGAGAGTTCCAAATAGATAAAAAGGAGCTATTTTTCAAGTAACGACAATGATTTACTTATGCTTCACCATAGAAGGTTGAGTCGATTGTCAAAATCGGAGATTAATGAATTTATTTCGGACCTAGGCCTGGCCTTCAAGCCCATGGAATAAGACATGACCTCATTATTGGCGTCGTCTGTGGAAAAATAATAAAAAAGCTATAGATCGCTCTTCTAGGAACTAGAACGTTATCATTCCTAATTACCATTGGATTTAGAGCCCTAACGTTTTGAAAGATTTTCAACAGGTACCAACGAGATGTCAGTTCAAATCGTATAACTTTCGGAGTTATTGCAAATCAATGGCTTCATTGCCAATTATTATCCTTAATTACTATCGGAGTGAACTTTGAGGTTTTGGAAATCCTTCAATGGCTACGAATAAAATGAGTTCAATCCATGCAACTTCAGAAGCCATTGTTAACCAAGGGCTTCTGCCAAGCTTGCAGATGTGACATGGTAGATGATCTCTAAATAAAGAGGTTACCTTCTCTTTCGCCAATCATATCTTCATAATAACCAAATGAAATATGTTTATCTAGGAAGATTTCTTTTGATGACCCTAAAAATCTTTATTGGAGAAACACAATTCCCTTTCCTCTTTAGGGCTCTAAAGCTAGATAAAAATGCATTGTGGTCAAAGACTAAAAATGTAAGTTTCTTGTATATGAATTGTCGCTCTTGAATCGCTGGCCCCACAAAATAATTCTATCATTATGGAAAAAGAATAGATTTCTGGCATCATGTTCCTTTAGGGGAAAATATCTTGTTTGGGGGAGTCGCCACCTAGTATTATGGTCACTAGGAACCCTAACTGGTCAACAGAGATTCTATGGTTCGGGACTGGTTACGTAAAAGGGAAGATATTATCACCCTTAAACGTTCGCCTAAGGCAAACTGCATTGCTATTTTTGTTTTAAATTGCTAAATCTTTATTGGTTTACGTTCGATGATTTATTCACAATATTCCGACTCGTGTCGATGAATATTCGGCTACTGATAATTCCAACTCGGCGTTGGTAACTATACGTAGCTATAAAATAAATTCAAATTAATATTTTTTTGTTCCTGACTCTAACGCTAGTTGAACAAACAAACAAGCTAAAATCATTTGATTACACGTCCACATATTTTTTTATTTCTTATGTAGTACAATAAAAAAAACAAATAAACAAATTAAATCAAGTGTTTTTATTCCCGACTCAAGGCCATGAATAAACCAATAAAAATTTTTATACATGCACATATATTTTTTTTTGTACTACATAAGAAAATATATTATAATTAAAAATAATATAAATTAAAACCAGTATTTTATTCCCGACTCTAGCGTTGGTGAATAAACTAGTAGATTTATATTATTTTTTATTCATGCATACACATATTTTTCTATTTTTTTTATTTTTTTATATATTTTTATAATTTTTGGGGCTGGGCCCAGCTCAACCCACATGGGCTGGGCTTGGTCACTTGCCCAAGCCAGTGGCCTGACTGGGCTAATTAAGGTGCACGCGTGAAACAAATTCACGCGTGCAATCGGAGGTGATGCCTTAACAGTTGTTATTATTTGTGCATTTCAAGGCAGTAAGTTATACACCTAATTATTTTTACAATTGCACAATTTCAAACAAGAATGAAAAGAGGATGAGAACGACCTACCTGCTTCTGGAGATTGCGAGAAAGCTTGCGGCACAGTGATTTTGCTCTTGTCTGTGTATGACCTTCCCCTTTCTGTTTTCCTTTTGTTTCGGTGATGATGAAGGTCACAGCTTTTTCGCTTGGGTCCTTTGTTTTTCGCCCGAGATTGCGAGAAAGCTTGCGGACGCGTGATTTTTCTCTTGTCCGTGTATAACCTTCCCCTTCCTTTTCCTTTGTTTCGTGGACGATGAAGGTCACGATTTGCTGCTTGGGTTCTTCTTTTTTTGGTTTCCGAGGGGCGATTAAAGACGGAATATTAATATTGGTTTTCTGGGTTTACTGCTTGTATTGGTCTCTGCTTTATGGGTTTCCATCCTCTCGTCTCCCCCTTTTCTTTCTTCCCGGCCTCTCTCCGTCTCTTTATTTTGCCTTCTTCCCCCTCGCTTGAGGTCGCTTTGTTCGTCCTTTATAGAGCCACCCCCTGTGGTGGTAATAGCTTGCCCCCACCCTAAATGCTCCAGAACCGACACCTTCAATGAAGAAAACGTCCGTGTTAGCGCCAACAGACGAAACGCCTCTCGCCTTTAATGGCGGAGCCGCTGCACTAAAGAGACGGTGAGATGCGTTCAGTGCAAAACGACCCGCTTTTGCTGGCTGCAAATTTGGTCCTTGTAATGCTTTTAATTTTGCAATCAAACCCCTGGTTAAAATATAATTGGATCCTTACATTTCTGCGCCACTTTCAAGTTGGTCCTTAAACTTTAATCTGCAATTTTGCCCCCAATTAACCCCAAACTTTGCTATTTGTTCAATTAAGTCCCCGATTTCATTAATTTAACTAAATTCAAGTCCAATTAAGTCTCAAAACCTATCAATTCTCCAATTAAACCCTTGATTGGATGAATTAAATTAATTTCAAGCTTAATTAAGTCTCAAAACTTATCAATTCTCCAATTAAAACCTTGATTGGATTAATTAAATTAATTCCAAGCTTAATTATGTCTCAAAACTTATCCATTCTCCAATTAAAACCCTGATTGGATTAATTAAATTAATTCCAAGCTTAATTAGATTAATTTCAAAGTTTAATTAAACCCCAGAATTTCCAATCATGTTGCCCTTAACCCAAATTTTAATTCATTCTTTATTTATTTCATTTTACTTCTTTTTTAATCATTATTATTTTTTATCATCATTTTTTTATCCTTTTCAATAAATAAAATAATAATTAACATTAAAATTAAAATGGTCAAAAATTAGGTTATGACAGTTGCCCCCTCTTTATAATATTTAGTATGCAAAGATATTGGAAAATTTTATTTTCCTTTAGCTTTGTGTAGTAAATTTATAAAGAAAAGTAGATACAGAAAGAACCTTTGCTTTTTTTTTTTAAAAACTTTGAAAACAAGAGATTGACATATGACTTTTATAGAGAGATGTTTGAAATCAAGAAACAAGTCATTTGGAAGACGATCCACCCCCCTTTTTTGTTTTTTTAGAAGTGGTTTCATTGTGATGGGTGACCTACCCAAGTATATAAAAAACAAAAATGAGGGCTCGAAGGCGCGCTCGAAAGAATGTGAGGGCTCAAAGGCGCTCGAAGAGGAAACAAGGGCTCAAAGGCGGTCGAGGAAGAAAGTGAGGGCTCAAAGGCCCGAAGGGAAGCCGAGGGCTTAAAGGCGCTCGAAGAGAAAATGAAGTGCTCAAAGGCACTGAAGAGGAAAGCAAGTGCTCAAAGGCACTCAAGAGGAAAGCGAGGGCTTAAAGCGCGCTCGAAAGAGAAAGCGAGTGCTCAAAGGCACTCGAGGAGGGAAGCGAGGGCTCAAAGGCGCCTCAAGGGAGAAAGTGAGGGCTTAAAGGCGCCGAAGGGAAGCGAGGGCTCAAAGGCGCGCTTGAAGAGAAAATGAAGTGCTCAAAGGCACTCGAAGAGGAAAGCAAGTGCTCAAAGGCACTCAAGAGGAAAGCGAGGGCTTAAAGGTGCGCTCGAAGAGAAAAGCGAGTGCTCAAAGGCACTCGAGGAGGGAAGCGAGGGCTCAAAGGCGCTCTTGAAGAGAAAAGCGAGTGCTCAAAGGCACTCCACGAGGAAAGCGAAGGCCCAAAGGCGCCTAAAAATGATGATCAAAGGCTCAAGGCGCGTTTTAAGGTGATGGAAAAACATAGAGATTTTTCAGAGGGCCTAATTCTTGTGGGCGCTGTTTGTTGAAAAAATTCTCAAAAGTGAAAAATTTTTCAAAAGCAATTTCAATCCTGGCCATTTCAAGTTGGCCTTCCACTTGATGGATTCCGTTGGAATTTTCTAATGAGATTTGCAAAACTCATTGTCTAATTTCTCAAAGTTTAGATGATATGCATGCATCTTTACCGATTTGAAATATAGGCCCCCATTTCTTCTTAGTCTTCTTGTTGCTTGACCGATAAGGACTTGCTATCTTTGATTTGGGTCATTTTGTCGCTGGCTTCTAGCCCACTCGAGTTGGCCCATGTAAGTCTATTTCCAGATTTGTTTGCACAACTTAGCCTTTGGTGCCCATCATGACCTAACTTGCTTAAAAGATCTTCTCGACTCGTTAAATGATTTGAGAGGACCACTCATTACTCCTCGCTTTCACTCACGGAAACATTCGATGTCACTTGCCTGAAAGGATAAAACTATCTTTGTAAAACCAAGATGCCCCTTGTCTGGTTGAAGGAAATTACCATCTCTTTTTCTAGAATTTTTTCTTCTAAACATAATGTTGCCCCTTTGTATTGGTCATTGCCCCTAAGTGTGCTCACAACGACTCGCATAAACAATGGTTTTAAGAGGCCAATCTCTCATTTCTCTCACTTTCAATTTGGTGAAGGAAAATGGGTTTAAAATGAATCTTGAAATCTTGATCTCGCATTTTGAAAACAAAAATTAATTCGATGTGAGTCTAAAACAATTTGCTTTTGAAATCTTGCAACTCCTTGGTTATTTTCTTTCTTGGTAAAGAGATTATTTGCTCTTGTGTTTGGCAACGAGGTCTTCGATGAAAATACATCATGAGATGACCTTTTGTTTCAAAGTGAGAGGCTCGAGGAAAAGCTCGAGGTTTTGTATGAGAAAAACTTGTCTCTTTTTGAACATTCATTTTTATCAGCATGAATAATAATGAGTAGTTTATTCTTGATGTCATGAATCTTATGAAAAGTATTCTTTACATTTTGACAGCATTGTTTATTATTCTAGGTTGCTTGCTTGCTTGATTAGAAAGGACTTCTATAGGCACGTAACGTAGGCTGTGGTTTTTGGCTATGAAAGAAAGGATTCATAAGGCTCAAAGAGTGTTTCAGGGTTTCAAAGACTGAGGATCACTATCAACAGTTTGACTCTTGACGTCATTCATATTTTCTTTTGCCGCTCTTCTTTGATTTGCTGCTTCTTTTTTCTTTACTATGTTAGGACATACTCACTTTATCTTGGATGTCACTTTTTCTAGTGATTTGGGCATGCCCCCTAGCATTTGAGTTTCTTGAGCTCTTATGCCTTTTTGGCTTTCTCACGGCTTTCTTCTTTTTTTTTCTCCTTAAAATTTTCTCTTGCCCCTAGATGGGGTGTGATCCTAGTTGGGATTTTTTTCATGAAAGAAAAATTATTCAGTGCTAAAAAAGGGATCGCAAGGGATGTACTTATTTCGTAACGTGAAAGGAATAACAAAGATGACCTTTCCTCATTTTAAATGCAAGCAACTATGATCAATAAACTTTGACCTCGTCAAGTGTGATGGTTTGATCTTTGCAAAGATGCATTTCATGGGTCATGAGCAACGAAGTTCACTACGTACTCATTATTCATACATTTAAAAACACATGATTCAAGAGTCATGAGGTAAAGGTGTTTATTCAATTCTTTTTCTTTTTCCTTTCTTTTTCACACTTTTTGTTTATAATTTAGTCACCTCAATGATGGAGTTGCTTGATTCACTTGTCATTCTACAAGTAGAATGTCAAAAATATCGTTTTTGAATAAACATCAAATTATTTTTGGAATCAAAATGCAAGATCAATTTTTTTTCAAAACTCCAATAGGGAACTGGATTTTGGTAAAAGAGATCAATTAAGTCTATGAGATCATGCGAGATCGTAAGGGTATATTTTTAGTTTTTTTTTATTAGGCACCTTTTATGAAAAATATGCAAAGAGAAATCATTGGCCCAATCTTATTTATTGATTTGATAAAGACTTATACATCATGGATAATATTTCTTTACAGAATCAGAGTTCACAGGCCTAACTACATCTTCCCCATCCATTCTTGTTAGCATCAATGCCCCTCCTGAAAATGTCTTCTTCACTATATAGGGTCCTTCATAATTGGGTGCCCATTTACTGCGATCTTCTCCTGGTAGTGACAAAATTTTCCTCAATACTAAATCTCCTTCTTTGAACTCTCTTGGCCGAACTTTTCGGTCATATGCCTTGGCCATCCTTCTTTGATACAACTGGTGGTGACAAATTGCTGCTAACCTTCTCTCGCTGATCATATTTAGCTGCTCATATCGTATCTTGACCCACTCAGTCTCCTCGAGTCCAGATTCCATGGGACTCCTTAAAGATGGAATTTCTACTTCCAATGGTACCACGCCTCCATTCCATATACTAAAGAGTATGGTGTAGCCCCTGGTCGAGGTCCCTTCGCTTATTCGATACGTATGGAGAGCATAAGGAAGCCAGTCATGCCAATCTTTGTAAGTAATCACCATTTTCTGAACAATCTTCTTTATATTTTTATTAAGCGCCTTCTACGGCGCCGTTCATCTTAGGTCTGTAAGGGGGACGAGTTGGAATGCTTGATCTTCCACTTTGTACATAGCTCCGCTATCATCTTTCCATTGAAGTTTTGAGCATTATCAGTCACCACTCTCTCGGGTACACCGTATCTACAGATTAGATCCTTCTCAATGAACCGTTTGACCACTTTCTGAGTTACATGGGCATATGAGCGTGCCTCTACCCACTTAGTAAAGTAATCAATCGCTACAAGGATAAAACGATGTCCGCATCGGCTTTTGGATTAATAGGCCCAATCACATCTATTCCCCACATTGCAAAGGGCCAAGGAGACACCATGTTAAATAAGGGTGCAGGAGGCGCATTGATTTTGTCGCTATACACTTGGCATTTGTGGCACCTTCGGATAAAATTTATGCAATCTTTCTCCATGGTCAACCAAAAGTAACCTGCTCTTTGCAATTGCCTAGCCATCATGTGTCCGTTTGTGTGGGTAGCACAAATTCCACCATGCACTTCTTGTAGGGCCTTGTTGGCTTCCAGATCACTCAGACATCTCAGCAAAGTCCCATCAAATGACCTTTTATACAAAATCTCTCCATCTATGTAGTATTCTATAGCCATCCTTCTCAAGGTCCTTTTATCTGTCTTCGAGGCTCCCGACGGGTACTCTTGATGCTGGATAAATCTTTTTATATCCGTGTACCATGGGTCATTGTCCGTTTCTTCTTCTATTAAACAACAATGAGAGGGAGAATTTCTGATCTCGATGCTTACAGGTTGAATTTTTGCATCACACTCAATTATAGCCATAGAAGCTAAGGTAGCTAACGCATCGGCAAACTGATTTTTATCTCTCCCCAAATGAGTAAATTCTATTTCGTCAAAGCCTTCAGCTAATTTGGAGAGGTATTCCTGGTATGGTCTCAACTTTTCATCCCTTGTCTGCCATTCACCTTTTACTTGACAGATTATTAGCATTGAGTCTCCATATACTTCTAATTTCCCTACCTTCATCTCTAATACAGCTTCCAATCTATGGATGCAAGCTTCATACTCAGCTGTGTTGTTTGTACAACTAAAGTGCAAGCTTTTACCAAATAGGATATTGCTTTCCTTCCGGGAAAATTATCACAAAGACTCGCCGCCCGTTGCCCCGATACATTTATCGACCGTCAAAATACATGGCCCACCAACCACTCTTCTCTTCCTTTTCCGTACATTAGCACATCTTCACCGGGAAAGTCAAAGTTCAAAGGCTCATAATCCTCAATAGCATTATCGGCTAAATGATCACAGCAATTGCGCTTCCTTTCATCGACTTTCTTGTCATGTAGATGATGTCATACTCGACGATGCATTTGCCATCCGGCTATTCTACTTGACATGTATGGCTTTTCAAAGATATACTTTAGTGGGTCCATACTTGAGATCAACCAGGTGGTGTAGTATAACATATATTGTCGCAACCTCTTCGCACTCCAAACCAGACTACAACATAACTTCTCTACCATACTATAATGGATTCACACTCGGTGAACTTCTTACTCAAATAGTAGATGGCTTGCTCCTTTCCTCCCCGACTCATCCCTGTTGCCCCAACACACAACCCATAGCTGATCCCGGTCACGCGATTAAATACAGGATGAGTGGCCTTCCCGTACACCGGTACCAACAATGGAGGTTTTGTAGGCAATGCTTGATCTTATCGAAAGCTTTTTGGCAATTTTCATCCCATGTTCCGAGGATTCTTCTTTCGGAGTAATCGAAAAATCGGTTCACATGTGACTGTAAGTTGTGAGATAAACCGGGCAATATAGTTCAAACGCCCCAAAAAGCCTCGAACTTCTCTTTTGGTCTTTGGAGCGGGCATGTCTTGTATGACTTTTACT
This sequence comes from Populus deltoides, assembly GCA_015852605.2. Taxonomy (NCBI): domain Eukaryota; kingdom Viridiplantae; phylum Streptophyta; class Magnoliopsida; order Malpighiales; family Salicaceae; genus Populus; species Populus deltoides. The sequence goes on along the minus strand of CM027570.2, from coordinate 24,911,944 downwards.
TTGTCGGGGTCCACTTCTATGCCTTTATTGCTCACCATAAATCCTAATAATTTGCCTGATTTTACCCCGAATGTACACTTTGCAGGATTCAACTTCAACTGATATTTTCTCAACCTCTCGAACAATTTCCTTAGAGCTGGGATATGGCTTTCTTCATCTTTGGACTTTGCGATCATGTCATCCACGTAGACCTCAATTTCCTTGTGCATCATATCATGAAAAAGTGCTACCATTACCCTTTGGTATGTCGCCCCAGCATTTTTCAATCCAAACGGCATTACCTATAACAGTAAGTTCCCCATGGGGTGATAAATGTCATCTTTCTCTTATCTGCTTCGGCCATTTTGATCTGATTATAACCGGAGAAACCATCCATGAAAGAGTAAGTGGAACTCTTAGCGGTTGTCTACCAACACGCCTATATGAGGTAACGGAAGTCATCCTTTGGGCTTGCTCTATTCAAATCCTGAAAATCCACGCATACCCTGATTTTATTGTCCTTCTTGGGAACCGCCACAATGTTAGACACCCATTCAGAATATTCTACTACCTCCAAGAAACCTGCATCCCACTATTTTGTTATCTCTTCTTTTACTTTGAGCAATACATCAGGTCTTGTCCTTCTTAGCTTCTGTTTGACTGATCGGCAACCTTCAATCAAAGGTAACCTATGCACTACTATTTCAAGATCCAAACCAGGCATGTCAGCGTATGACCAGGCAAAAATATCCACATACTCTCGTAAAAGGGCGACCAACTCATTCCTCATGTCTGTAGTGATCAACATCCCTATTTTCAACTCCTTTTTGTCATGCTCGGTATTTACATTTATTAATTCTAATTCCTCTCTTGCAGGCTCCCATGCATGTTCGGATTGTTTTACAAGCTTCTGGAACTCCTCAATGTCGTCTTCACCATCTTTTTCTTCATCCATTAAAGTTATAGTTTTATCAAAATTAGGCCATTTATTCTCGATGCAATGGGTTTGTAAGTTTATCGTTGTCCCGCTTTCAGATTCCCTGAAAGCGGAAAGTGCCTTTGTTATGAGTGCATAATGGAAAAGGTGAAACTAGAAGGCATGATGAAGGGAAAAACAAAGCATGATCTCATTAAAACTTGAAATGATAGAAGGGCTCAAAACAAAATCTTGTTGCCAATATCTTGAGCCACGATTATTGGCAATGCAAATTTATTCAAACAAAATGCAAGCAAACATAAAAAGCGCATAAACAACAAATGTTTACTTTTTAAAGATAATCAGGACTTCTTGAATTTCCCAATTGTTCAACTCTTCCCCTTCAGCTAATCTTGTCATAAAATCAGGTAGACCGTCCTCTAGAGCACTCACAGTCAGTTGGGGTAGTTCTCCATAGGGGTTCTCTTCGTCTTCAAAACCCCCTTGGGGTTCTTGTTTGTTGATCTCTTCCAGATAGTGGATGGTAGCACCGCTAAATTCTTTGCTCATCCTCTCAATTTCCCCCCCAATATTGATCACTTGTGCAGGTCGTGGGAATGTTATGTGGATTGGAGGGATCTGGATTCGACCCTCATTAGGCTCCCTTCCTTCGATTCGAGCCATCCTCCTTTCTCTTTTAAACTCAGCCGCTCTCTTGAAATCTTTCTTTCTAGGTTTAAAACCTAAACCGAACCTCTGATTGGCGCATTTCATCTTTATTACGTTGATCCTCTCAAGCATTCCTGTGATAGGGTCATACCGAATGGCACCAGGTCTCCGGAAAATATTTAGCAGCCATCCTTGCAGCCATAGAAACCTCTGGTTTTCTCCGCACTGTATTCTCAGGTACCCATTCAGCATTTACTACCTCAAATGCATGTAGGTTTCCGTCCTTGCTCTCTTCAGCTTCTATATAAGGAATCGACACGTTTCTCACCATAGCTAGAGCTTCTTCAGCCCTTACTGTCACCAAGTTCCCATTGATGATAAACTTAACCCGTTGGTGTAATGAGGATGCAACGGCTCGTGCTGCATGGATCCAAGGTCTTCCTAATAACATGCTGTATGTGGGATGAATATCCATCACTTGTAGAGTTACTTGAAATGGTTGGGGGCCAATTACAAGCTCAACATCAATATTTCCCATAATCGGCCTTGGCGAACCATCATATGCTCTAGCTGTCATGGTACTTGGCTTCATATGAGAGACGTCAACTGGCATTTTATCAAGCACATGCCTTGGGAACACATTTAAAGCGAAACCATTATCTATCAGAACTTTGGCGATCACACAATCCTTACATTTCACAGTGATATATAATGGCTTATTGTGACCAGTTCCTTCATGATCTAATTCATCATCTGTGAAATAGAGATAGTTAGTGGCTTGAATTCGTCCCACCAAATGTTCTATAAAATCCTGTGTGATATCCTGAGGAACATATGCTTCGTTAAGGACCTTCTGGAGAGTGTTTCTATGCAACTCTGAACTCAAGACTAATGATAATAGAGAGATTCATGGGGGTCTTTTTCAACTGGTCCACCACCCCGTATTCATTGTGCTTCATTAGCTTCAAGAACTCGTTAGCCTCCTCATCGCTCACTGGTTTGTTGACCTCATCAGTCTTGGCCAACTCCACCACATTCTTTCCTTTTGCTCTCCTTTGGTCTTCTAGCTCTTCAGGAGTGTAACATCTTCCACTTCGGGTTAACCCCCCAACTTCAGCATGAAAAGTAGGAGCTGGTCTCATGGTATGGAAAGAATAACCATAATTATGAGGTATGGCATTATAATTTCCACTAACCGTGCTTGTAGGTCTAGCTAAAATCATTCTTGGGGGTCCTCCCTCCGTTGGTTGATATCTACAAACTTCAATTTTCTTGTCGAAATAAGTCATGGTTCCTACTAGGTTTTCCTCAGGCATCCCTATCCGCAACATTCCCAATGTCATCATGTCTTCTACTTGCACCCGAAACTCTTTACAAGAGTTTATATGGTGTCCCATATGCTGGTGATACTCACAATATTCACCCTTGTGCTCTGCGGCTTGCTTTTTGATGGGTGTTTGGAGGTACCCAGTTTGCTCCAACATTTTGTACAATCTCTCCATTGACAACTTTAAGACATTAGTACCCCTCTCTTCTTCTTCCAAAGCATTCACCCCTCCACTTCCAGAAGCATGGTGTGGTAGCGGGTTGGATTTTACATTTGGAAAATCATCAAAGGAAATCCAACTTCGCCTTGATGAGTTGGAGGATTCTCCTTTTGAAAGCCAAACAACCATCAATATTATGGCCGGTGATACCCGGCATGGTACTCGCATTTCCGGTCCGGGTCGGTACCATTGAGGAAAAGGTGGTTGCAAGGGTGTTAAAGGAACAGGTGTTACTTGGCCAATGCTGAGCAATCTTTGATATATCTCACTAAGAGGTATGGGAAGGTGGGGCAGTTCTTCTTGGTTTGCAGGGAAGTTTCTGTGTGGGTGAAATGAGTTGCTTTGGTGGTACAGGATATTTTGGGTATTTGTTTGGTTTCTTTGGTAAGGTGAAGTAAAATTTATGTTGGAGGTGGGAGGAATGGCCATAGATGGCCTGAAATTGTGCTTTCTTCCCTTACTTTCACCTTTGACGTTGTGGATGTCAACCTCCTTTTCAAGGCCCAACAAAACCCCTTTTTCACTTGGGTGCCGTGATCCTACCCATCCGAATGGCTTGTTCAATTCGTTCGCTTATAACAACCAAATCGAGAAGCTTTGTGCAACACTTCCCACCAAATACTCAAAGTATGGTGCTTTAAAAGTATTCGAGAACAAACCTATCATTTCCTTCTCCAATAGGGCGGATTAACTTGGCCGCCGGCGCCACCTTTGTGCATACTCACTTACAGATTCCTTATGACCTTTCTCCAACGAATGCAAGCTTGATCTATCGGGGCTATGTCCATATTGAATTTATATTGCGTAATAAAGGCATCAACTAGGTCTTTCCACCCCTTTACCTTGGTGTTGTCCAAACGGCTTGTACCAAGTGAGAGCGACATCGCTCAAACTATCCTCGGAAGAAGTGGATCAACAACTTCTCATCTTGTACTACTTGACCATCTTATTGCAAGACTCGACTTAAGGTGTGTTATTGGACATTGAGTTCCGGTGTATTTGATGAATTCCGCACCCTAAACTTCTTAGGAATGACTACGTTAGGTACTAAACACATCTCGTGGCTTTCACTCGGGTCATACAAATGATTTCCCTCAACTGCCCTCACCCTCTCCTCTAGGCGGCAGCGACTTCTCCAAACCTTCACTCCTATCGTTTTGTCCCTAGAAGACCCCTCCAAGGTTAACTCATCAAGATGAGGAATCCTCATTGGATATATAGGTCGAAAATTGGGAAATGCGTAGCATATTGGGGCTCATGCGAAGATCCACTTGCCCCATGTTTGGTAGGTTGAAGAATGCCGGAGGCGTCGGTGGTATCCGAGCGGTAAATACTGGTTGGGAGGATGTCCCTTCTCCTGACTTAGATCTCAGGGCTTGTTCGAGTAAGCTAGTAAGCCTAGCGACATCTTCCTTCAGACTGTTCAACTCCTTTTTGATGTTGAGCATCCAATTGAGTTCTTTCCTCATTTTCCATTTTTTTTCGCGAACCGTGTTATGAGTGTGTTTTAATGGGGACCTATATTTCACTGCGCAGGCAAGATTATGACAATTCATAAGTGTATGTTCAAAAATGCATGAGTGTGAATGCAATATTTTGGGCATGGATTATTTCATGGAAGGTTGATATAACAACCGTTATTCTTTGGATGCGTGGTCGGATCTACATCTAATACTTATTGCAATGCCGAGAGGAGATCTGTTTAAACTTTTACCATCCGAAGCTTTCAGCCTTGTATACACACTTTGAATAATAAATAAAGATCTCCATTTTTTATTTAACCCATAAAAACTTTCATTACAACAAATGATTCATCTTAATCTATTACAGGGGGAAAGGCACTGCCTCTATTAGCTATAGCTTTTAGAAACATATCGGTGTTATTCATGCTCCTTCGATACTTTGCGATGTCCCCTCCAACTTGACGAGCCTCCACTCTTAGCCAATGAGCCTCGAGGCCGCTCGTTCAATTTGCTCTTGAAACTCCCTTATTCTTTCAGTATGGATCAGGTTATTTCTGGATAGAGAATTATTAGTAGTATCTAATATTTGAATGTGACTCTCCATCATTTTCTGACTTTCTAGCAATTGCTCGGTCTTTGCCTCTCCCTTTGCCAACCTTGTCCTTAATGCTTTTGCTTCAATTTTAACACTATTGAGTTCAGTTCTCACATTCTGGGTGGTTTTGACTATCTTCTTGGTTTTAACCAACTCCAATTCAACATCGTTCAACTGACTCTTGAGTTCTTTTATATCTGTTAAACGTTTGCTTGACACAGCTTAAGTTTTGACGGCCAATTCCTCCCAATACTGGGCCTTCTCCACTTGAAGTGTCTTCTCCTCATTAATGACTTGTAGGGATTCTAAGTCGTTCATTGTTTTCATCCGATCTCGGCCCAACGAGTCCCTTTCTTCCTTAGCCAATTTCCTCATAGCTTTTTCTTCGGCTAATTGATGCTCTAATGATAGTCTCAAATCCTCCTTCGTTTTAAGCTCGGCTTGCAATCGTTTTACTTGCTCTCTTAGTTCTTCTTCACAACTCACCCTCTTTCTTCGGGTGCCCACGAATTCTGAAATCTCTATCATGTCGGAGACTCTTCTGTCTCGCCATTCAGGATACTTTTCACTAACCGTGGGATTCCTTGATCCATTCTCCTTCTTTATCAGCAATAAAGAATTCCAATCCTGCTTAATGCTTTCTAACATTTCCATGGTAGCCCTTTTATAGACCCCGGTAAATTGAGCTATGTCAATTGTCCTAGGAACACTTTGTATGCCCCCAAGCTGCCTTGCAACTAAAGCAGGTGCGTAACTGACGTATCCCGTTATTCCAATTAATGGTACCCAAGGCTTTTCTCCACAACTCATCAAGCTTGTCATATTTCTCATCCAAGGAGCTTTCCAATTAAAAATGCTTAATGGAAGCCTTTGCAATTTTACCCTCCAATCATCTTCCGAAAAGCTCTCCCACTCTTTTGATACGAACAACTCGAGTGGCTTTTGGTCAAACCACCAGAAATTATTGAATATTGGCGTCTCCGTTTCTATATGACTTAACAACCAGATGAATAGTAAAGAGACACAACATCTCATGGAACCTTTACCCGTTTTCTTGCAATGACTAAGAGATAGGAAGGTTTCAAGCCAAAATTCATGACACGGTTGATCTTTGTCTTTTCATATTCCACAAACAAATTAGCAGCTTCCAAACTGATAATTACCGTAGTAGAGGGACATAGAACTAAACCAAATATTCCCAAAGCCAATATTCTATGTTTCTCTGATTTAGCACCCGGGTTAGCTTTTTTAGCAACCAACAACTCCTCTAATCGTTTCCATCTAAGACCCCCAGAGTTATCCTTCTCTCTATATGGTATTAGCTGAGGAATCCCTAGCAGTTTGGCAAGCTCATCCATGGTGTCGTCAATTCTCTGGCGGAAGTACACTTTGTAGGCATCTTCAGGGAATTCAGTCAACACACTATACTCTTCAATGGTAGGTGTCATGTCGACATTTCGGAAAGTAAAATGATGGTAATCAGGATCCCAAAAATGTATCATGGCTTTTATAGCTGATGGCAAAACTGGCACCTTCAAAAGGTGCAAAATCCTCCCATACTTCATAGCAAATTCTGCGTCATCTATCTGATACTTAGTGAGTGAAAACAATCTGCTAGTGTCATTTATTATGCACCTGACCTCTTTGAGTAGCGGTGTCCCACTGGTATTTGGTCTAGGCGCGTCTCCCTGGTCATTTGCAAGGATTTGATTCGAGTCCATACTCAACAGTGGTTACCTCCCGAATAACTGGTCATTATGTCACCCGAAAGTCCCCCAGAATGAAAATGCTTAAATGTTATGCTTATCTCAATAGAATTATACAGGGACCCACCTAAAGGATATGTTCTAACCATTAAATGCATCTGGGTAGTTTGACTATCTAGTCTCAAAGGTCTTTCGCATGCTCAGTGATCGCCCACGAAAGGTTGATATGAGGTTTACAAGCAGCGTGAAGACAGAGGCCCTGAGTAAAATCAGTTTGGCATATCAACCACTATCGAGCAAACAAATCATGCGAGAGTTGGATAGTTTCGCGAGCCTTACCCAGGCTAAAGCCATTGGGGTGCCGTTACTCCTCCACTTATCTTAAAGTTGATATCCCACGTATATATATAAAAAAAATGAGTTTGAATGACGTTCGTATTAACATATATGCATGATAAATATGAATGATTATGCATGCTAAAGCAGTAAAAAGAACAAAAATAAAAAAAAAAACACAAAAATGCATAATAAATAATAATAAACAATAAATAAATAAATAAAACAAAAACTTGATAAACACCAACAAAATAAAATAAAATAAAATAAAAAATAAAAATAAACATAAAATATTTAGCAATAAAAGAAAACAAAAAAACAAAACTTAGTCCTGGTCCCCAGTGGAGTCGCCATTCTGTCGCTCTCGACATCGCGGCGGCCCACAAAATAATTCTATCATTATGGAAAAAGAACAGATTTCTGGCATCATGTTCTTTTAGGGGAAAATATCTTGTTTGAGGAGTCGCCACCTAGTATTATGGTCACTAGGAACTCTAACTGGTCAACAGAGATTCTATGGTTTGGGACTGGTTACGTAAAAAGGAAGATATTATCACCCCTTAAACGTTCTGCCTAAGGCAAACTGCATTGCTATTTTTTGTTTTAAATTGCTAAATCTTTATTGGTTTACGTTCTGATGATTTATTCACAATATTCCTGACTGACGCCGTGAATATTCAGCTACGGATAATTCCAACTCTGGCTTTGGTAACTATTGCGTAGCTATAAAATAAATTCAAATTAATATTTTTTTTGTTCCTGACTCTAACGCTAGCGAACAAACAAACAAGCTAAAATCATTTGATTACGCGTCCACATATTTTTTTTATTTCTTATGTAGTACGATAAAAAAAAACAAATAAACAAAACAAACAAATTAAATCAGTGTTTTTATTCCCGACTCAAGGCCGATGAATAAACCAATAAAAAATTTTATACATGCACATATATTTTTTATTATTTTTTTTTGTACTACATAAGAAAATATATTATAATTAAAAATAATATAAATTAAAACCAGTATTTTATTCCCGACTCTGGCGTTGGTGAATAAACTAGTAGATTTATATTATTTTTTATTCATGCATACACATATTTTTCTATTTTTTTTATATATTTTTATAATTTTGGTTTGGGCCCCACTCACCCATATGGGCCGGGCTGTTTAAGCCCAAACCTGGCCATCGCCCAAGCTTGGCCCTGATCAGGCTAATTAAGGTGCACGCGTGAAACAAATTCACGCGTGCAATCGGAGGTGATGCCTTAACAGTTGTTATTATTTGTGCATTTCAAGGCAGTAAGTTATACACCTAATTATTTTTACAATTTGCACAATTTCAAACAAGAATGAAAAGAGGATGAAAACGGTCTACCTGCTTCTGGATATTGCGAGAAAGCTTGCGGCACCGTGATTTTGCTCTTGTCTGCGTATAACCTTCCCCTTTCTGTTTTCCTTTTGTTTCGGTGATGGTGAAGGTCACGGCTTGCTGCTTGGGTCCTTCGTTTTTCTACTTCTGGAGATTGCGAGAAAGCTTGCGGCATCGTGATTTTTCTCTTGTCTGTGTATAACCTTCCCCTTTCTGTTTTCCTTTTGTTTCTGTGATGATGAAGGTCACGATTTGCTGCTTGGGTTCTTCTTTTTTTTGGTTTGCAGGGGGCGATTGAAGATGAGAATATTAATATTGGTTTTCTGGGTTTATTGCTTGTATTGGTCTCTGTTTTATGGGTTTCTATCCTCTGTCTCTCCCAGTTTTTCTTTCGTTCCCAACCTCTCCATCTCTTTGTTTTGCCTTCTTCCCCCCTGCCTTGAGGTCGCCTTTGTTCAGCCTTTATAGAGCCAGCAACAGCCTCGGTGGTGGTAACAGTTGCCCCCCACCCTAAATGCTCCGTAACCGACGCCTTCAATGAAGAAAACGTCTGTGTTAGCTGCCACCGGACGAAACGTCTCTGCCTTTAATGGCAGAGCCGTTCTGAACTAAAGAGACGGTGAAGATGAGCGGTGAGCGATCGTTGCAAAACGACCCCGTTTTGCTGGCTGCAAATTTGGTCCTTGTAATGCTTTTAATTTTGCAATCAAACCCCTGGTTAAAATATAATTGGATCCTTACATTTCTGCGCCATTTTCAAGTTGATCCTTAAACTTTAATCTGTTGCAATTTTGCCCCCGATTAACCCCAAACTTTGCTATTTGTTCAATTAAGTCCCTGATTTCATTAATTTAACTAAATTCAAGTCTAATTAAGTCTCAAAACCTATCAATTCTCCAATTAAACCCTTGATTGGATGAATTAAATTAATTTCAAGCTTAATTAAGTCTCAAAACTTATCAATTCTCCAATTAAAACCTTGATTGGATTAATTAAATTAATTCCAAGCTTAATTATGTCTTAAAACTTATCCATTCTCCAATTAAAACCCTGATTGGATTAATTAAATTAATTCCAAGCTTAATTAGATTAATTTCAAAGTTTAATTAAACCCAGAATTTCCAATCATGTTGCCCTTAACCCAAATTTTAATTCATTCTTTATTTATTTCATTTTACTTCTTTTTTCATCATTATTATTTTTTATCATCATTTTTTTATCCTTTTCAATAAATAAAATAATAATTAACATTAAAATTAAAATGGTCAAAAATGGGTTATGACATGAATAAACGAAGGAACTATGTTTATCTGGGAAGATTTCTTTTGACTACTACCCGAAAAACCTTTATTGGAGAAACACAATTCCCTTTCCTCTTTAGGGCCCTAAAGCTATATAGAAATGTATTGTGGTCAATGACTAGAAATGTAAGTTTCTTGTATATGAATTATATTGCTCAAAATAACAAATGCTTTCTACTATCTAGGTCTCAAATCTTTCAAAGATGGGATGGATTTACTCTTTTTAGTGCGATAATACATTTACTTTGAAAGTAACAAACGTATTTCTAGTGTTATGACACAATTTACCTTGGAAGGGATTGTCATGTTCTTCCTAGTGCGATCACATCTTTCTCCAAAAATGGGATAGACATTGCATCAACAACTAGGATGGATACGCTCTCCCTATCAAATATTCAAAAGATAGGATGAATTTACTCTCCCTAAAATGATAACACATTTACTTTGAAAGTAACGAACGTCTTCTTAGTGTTACAACACATTTTACCTTAGAAAGGATTGACATGTTTTTCCTAGTGTGATCATATATTTCTCTAAAGATGGGATAGACATTGCATCAACAATTGGGATGGATACACTCTCTCAATCAAATATTCCAAAGATGGAATGAATTTACTCTCCTTAGAGTGATAACACATTACTTTGGAAGTAACAAAAATCTCTCTAGTGCTACAACATGGTTTACCTTAAAAGGGATTGTCATGTTCTCCCAAATGCGATCACACCTTTCCCTAATGTTGGGATAGACGTTGCATCAGAAATGCGGATGAATATGCTCTCCGCATCAAATCTTTTAAAAATGAGATGAATTTACTCTCCCTAATGAGATAACATATTTACTTTGAAAGTAACAAATATCTTCTTAGTGCTACGATATAATTTATTCTGGAAGGGATTGAAATGTTCTCCCTAGTGCTATTGCACCCTCCTCCAAATACATGATGAACGTTGCTCAAACAAAGAATTTTATGTTCCCTTGGAAACAATGCCTATAAAGCCTTATAAGAACCTAAATTAAAATCTTTCGACACCACTCCCTACCAGGAGGCTTTTAACAGTCCATAATGAATACACTCAAAATAATAGGTGGACATTTGCAAATGACATCTCTTCTTGTTTCTAAAAAGATAAAGCTTTTATTAATCTAGTTAAGGTTAGATCGTTCATTACCTATACCTAGAAATGCTTCATTAAGTATGGGCGTTGGACCTAAAAATACTTTATTAAGTATGGGTGATGGACACAAAAACACCTTGTTAAATGTTGGTGTTTAACTCAAATAAGAACTCTGTACAAGGACTAAAATTCATGAAAATCAACAAAAGAACAAAGAGTTGTATTATAAAAGTGCGATGTATATAAAATAATAATACGTATATACATACATACATACATAAAAAGAGAGGAGGGTTTAAAGATCTAGCCTAGGATTCTCAGCGAGATACTTCACCCACTTAGCCATAGCAACACTTACTAGGAAGACGTCTGTAAAGTCCATGACTGAGACTGGATGGAAGGCTGCATTAAAGTCTACTTACATCCCTCTAGAAAGGTTGAAGAAATACAAGTTGGACATGGCCAAGAATATCTTGTCTCTCATTGTCTCGGTAAAAATATCAAGCCTTTGAAAACTCCTGAAATTCCTTTGAAGAATCTTTCAAAGACTCCAACTTCGCTTGAGGGAAATCCCTTAAAAATTCCATCTTTTCCTAGAGATCTTGGTCCTCTTTCCTAGCAGCAGCGAGCTCAGCTCTTATGGAAACAAGCTCAGTTCGTAGATTAACTTAGGAGTCCCTAGCTTGAAGGAGCCCCTCTCTTAGGGAAACCACCTAGTTGTAGGAAGCCTCAAGTGCTTCCTTCCTAGAGCTCACCTCGATGGAAATATCTTGTGTTTGGTCATTTAGTCTAGAATATGCCACCTTGATGCTCCACACTTCAATCTTTACAATGTTTTTTTTCCTCTTAAAAACGGTTGAAGGCTGCTTGATTTTCCTTATTTACAGTCATGACCCTCCTCACATAGCTCATTTTGGTCACCTAACTTCTCTGGGAATATGCACACATCATAAAGGCCTGTCTAGAGAGAATGTTAAAAGAATAAATAACTCCACAAAAACTAAAAATTAGAGGTTTTAGCCTTACATTGAAAGCCATTTGGCTAGTTAATGCCAAATAGCAATGAAAGTTTTTGTTAGACATCGTGAAGATGTCCGATGGGATGGTAATGACCCTCTCTAGAGTTCTTATAACCTCGAGGACAACATCCTCGAGGTATGTTCTCCCTTAAACCATAGCCTCCATCAGTTGCCCCTTCTCTTCCATTAGAGTTGGAAAATCAAATGGATTACGGCTTAAAGATAGATCAATAAAGACATCCTACAACTTCACGGTGTTAGCTCTTGTAGAGGTCCCAACTGCTATTTTCTCGGCTTATAAGATAGGAAGTTAAGACAAATGAAAGATCACCGCAGGGGCCTCTATAGGCAGCGCTTGGAGATGGTTGGCTATTGGGGCATAAACTCTTCTCTTTTTGAAGCGGGTGATGACACTTGCGATTACTGTAGATGGGGTCAGACTCTTTTCTTCCTAGGATAAAAGAAAATCATGACCCCTAGCTTCCACGAGGGTTTTCAATGGTGTCTTCATGAAGATAAGAAAAAGAATTCCTCAATAAAAAAAGATGAGTCTTCCCTATTTTGTTTACCTTTATCTTTGCCAATAGCCTAAGATCAAGATCTCACGAGCAAACTATTAATAGAAGACTCCTATGACGCCTCTCCTTCTTCTCCACCTACCAACCTTATAGGGATATAAAAATGTTAGATATTGAATCATGATAAAAAAAAAAAAAGAGACAACATGGCAGGATGACTCTATACCTTGCAAAATAACCTGGTAATATCCCTTGGACATTTTGTCAACTTCATAGTTAGTTTTGGCAGTAGCCCTAAATTTATTGTAGTCCTCTCTAGCGATTGATAATCTCAATATATCTTATGACTAGCCATTTTCCCCTCCAATTCTTGGCAGAGTTGGATTTCCGGTTAAGCGTGTTCTTTATAGCATCGTTGCTTTTATTAGAAAACGTGAAGAATCAACATATATCATTGCCGCAATCGATGTCGAAAATAAATTGGTAGCAACTCCTGAAGAAATTTATAGTGGGCTCGAGCCCAACCATTCTACAATTTATTTTGAAAACAGACATGAGTGTCCACTTATTGGGATGCAACTGACCCGAGCCCAGCTGGTAGTAGCTAAACACATCCCTTACAAATCCTTTGAGAGGGAAGGAATACCTCATCTTATACATGTAAAGAGGAGCGAAGATTTCACAAAGACCCCGAGAGGTTCCCAGGGTTAGTTTACTGATACGTTTATCAGGGAGAGACATCTAGGTAATGTGCTTGCCAAGTTATTGGCAAGTCATGATTTTCATGTCTGCAGTGCATTACTAGGGATGTAATCCTTAGGGGTTTAAAGCAACCTTCCTCTCTCTTGAGGATCTTAACGGGGACAGGAGAAGGACTCATACAACACCCCCTCTCTTAAACACCTATAATAGGAGAAATAGATGGGCGTCTACGAGAGGATTTTTTTATCCTTTTCACTAGAGGACAATGCCAGTATGAAACCTCCTCTCTGAACCCTGAGACCTAATCTAAGGGACCCATGTTTAGTGTCTCTTTTTTCATGTTTTGGCTGAAGCCTGAATTCCTCATTAAGAGCTGGAGAACTTCTCTTTCTTGAACTAGGCCATGTATTTTTAGGCGCTATTAGTTTTGGTTGAAAAATAATGACCTTTAAAAAAAATTAAGGATGATTTGTACAAGTTTTTCCTGAGTCAAGGAAGATATGGCTTGAGGTCTTTTCTACGAGAGTAGTTTTTTCTCTTTTTTTTACAAATCAAACAAAGTAAAAGTAAATGAAAGGTAACAGTAAGAACAACTAGGGTTATAAAAAAAACCCTGCATCTTTATTGTGGGATGAAAACTTTTTGTGTCATCACATATCTTGAGAAGGCTACTCAAGTGCTACATTGAGTGCTAGTCGTCGTTTTGTTCCCCAATATGAACCTTCTACCCATGGAAAGAAGCACACGGACTTAAGGATCCCAACGATGCTAGGAGGGGCACATAGAGATCTTATGGGAAAGATAAAAAATGTCTCACCTGCTACGGGTAAAGGCTTTTTAAAATCTTCGTGTAGAATGCCAAAAGATTTGGGTCACTACTGATGGATCAATATTTATGGCTTTTTGGTTGTTTGTTTGAAACTACTCTCTAAAAGGCTAATTATGATAAGGTTAAAACCTATCATTCATAAGCTCAGCCAAGCACTGAGCTCATGTGCATGTAAGTCTGATGAGTTGCTAGACTTATTGTTCCTAGACACAACTAAGCGTTGAGTCCAGACGTCTGTGGGTGTGGTGAGTTGTCAGACCCATCATTCTTGGGCTCAGAGAAGCATTGTGTCTAGATGCATGTAAGTCTGGTGAGTTGTCAGACTCATCATCCTTAGGTGAAACCAAGGTTGAGCCCATACGCCTCCTGATAGATTAGAGATATTTTATCTTGATGGATTAAAGATTTTTTTTCCTAATAAGACTGCAAATTAGAGATATTTTATCCTAATTGGACAGGCCAATCTTTTCCCTATAATTAAGAAAGAGAAGCACCCAGGTGGTTATACACGGAGGAAACAAAGATGATCACATCAAGTTCAATTTTTTCTCTTTGCTTTAACAATGACAATTTTATCTTAATAGAAAAAGTTTTATTCAAAGGGATAATTGACTTTTCCTAAACTGATTCTAATTTAATTATCAAAAATTCCCTAAATAGATAAAAAAAAGGATCTTCTACAAGTAACAATGATGACTTACCTATGCTTTAATCATGAAAAAACGGGTTAGATTGTTAGAATTAGGTGATTAATGATTTTAACCTGGGTCCGAGCTCAACTTTCAAGCCCTCGTGATAAAACATGACCTTATCAATATCATTTTTAAATTTTAAGAATTTTAGCCCGTGCATGCATTATATTAATTATATTTAATTAACTACTAGAATTCCTTGGACCAATTTTTTGCATGGCACCGAGTTCAGTTTTGATTAAATCTTAAGCAAACCTTACTTCATTTAAGCTTTACTAATCACCACATGAGTCTAACGCCAAAAAAAAACATAGTATTGTTGTATTGAATTATAGCACAAAGAAACAAACTTAAATATCTTATCCTTTAAATTGTGTGCCACTACCACTTTTTTAAATGTATTAACGTATTCCATTGATCACTAAAATTGGAATGCATAATTAGAAAGAAATAAAAGAACAAAAAGAACGATAGTAGTTGGCAGGAAAGGAAGGAGGAGCTCACAACAATACACAATTGGTCTACAAAAAGATGTACAAATATTAATGGCAGCTAATATCCAGATTGTTACAAATTATCTAATTAGAAGTTGACAGTTTCGTGATAAAATCTTCGTTTTAACATCCGAGAGGCTACTGTTAACAGTAGTACTAGAGGTTCTACAAACTTGATGTAATTAATCTGTCTTTTTCTCTCTTTTCGGACATCATAAATGTATGAACACCAATTCAACTTCAACACTGTAGATAATAAGGTGTTGGAAACTAGTGTTTCATATCCAGGTGTGATAAGTAAACAAAGCCATATATATATATATATATATATATATATATATATATATATATATATATATATATAAGAATGAAGGGCTCAAACACCAAAACGTTCAGTTTTGGTGAAAGATGGGTCAAACAATTAGGAAGCCAATAGATGTTAATTAAGCAAGCTCGCTCAAAATTCAATCTAAACCAGCAAACTAATCTGGCAAAAAAGACTGGCAGCAGCCTAGCATAAAAGAGGAATTCTAATTCTATATAAAAACTGAGGCACATGGAGACCACACTTGGGAAATGGGACACGAGATCTCACAAGAGGAAAAAAAAAAAAAGCATGGACAAACTATATATATATATAGAAGATGTGTCCAACAATTAGAGAAGCTCAATTATAAATGCTAAAGCGAGCTTGCTGAAAGTGTAATGTAAAGTCTTCCAATTTTGCATATAAGTGTTAGCCACTCCAAGATTATTCTTGCTGGTAATCTCTTACAATGAGCAAAGAGTTTTAGTCTTTCAGACTAAATAGCTTTAGTTTTTCGCAAGTGATGGAAAAAGGGTTCCGGCTGTTTAATTCCTATCTATCCCCGGCTGAACAATATAGTCAAAGAGAGCAGGTAGCTTCACGTCTCCTAATTTGCCTCTCCTTTATAGAAAGCTTATAAGAAATACCAAAGCCAATAGATTAAACTTTGTGTGGGTAGCGTAAATTAATGAACTCCTATAAATTAACAGTGTCAACCAATCGTCTCAAAGCTTTTAGGACTAATATATAGATTCACAGAGTTTTTTTTTTTTTTTACAGAAAATCAGGACTAAAGAAACCCACTTGAGTTTTTATAAGATGAGCGGATCTTCCAGCAGTCCACTTCCAAAAATTCTTATATATCAAGTTTGAGCTCCATTAAAAAAAAAGAACATGTCAGGAGTCCTGTTAATATTCTTCGTACAATGGGGAATATGATTGGGACTATTAAAATATATTATAACAGCCAGACAAATCAACTGGGGCAAGTTTGCACGAGTTGCGGTGGATATTGACCTTTGATAGACCAGTTTTAGAGAGATAAAGATAGGAGATGTTGATCAAAAGGTCTCTTACCACAGGTTTGCTATTCTTGTGGTAGGGTCGGTCATGGCAGTATTTTTTGTCCTTTCAAAGATTCTGATAAGTCGGGGATAGTAGAGCTAGTGTTAGCCATGGGAGGATGTTCAGTACTGAACCATATGTAACCCTAGAGTTGAAGGAGAGAATAGAGCCCTAGGGCCCTGCCCCCCTGGATTCATGCTCCTGCTAATCGACGCCGCAAATCAAGGAAGAATTCGTTTGATGGAGATAAATCTTCCAAACAGGTTTCGGAGAATAATCAGGGATCACGCTTTGGTGTGCTCTCATCTGTTGCAGTGGATGATGGCGGATTCATGCGAAGTGCGAAGTCTCCTAATTCTAATTCAAGAAAGGATTCTGTTTACCATGCACGATCTAGTTTTCTGAAGCATTCGGCCCATGCAGCTGCTGATAAACGGGGGGAGTCCGTTACTATAAATGGGTCAACTTCTAGTGCATATAAGGCTCCATCGGTGCAGCCCATTCAGGGTACCATATCAAGTGAAGCCCAAGCATAACCTCCTCAAATTGTTTCTACAAGCAAAACCCAGACTAGTGCTATTTCTAAACCACAACAAAACGCAACCAAATCAGTTCATAAAGTTGTGGTTCTTGATGCTGACAATAACCCTTCCCAGGTCCTACGTGATGAGTTCTTGGATACTACTGGTGAACCAGAGGATGACAATGTTAAGTTCACGACTAGTGGCGAGGAGAATACATATGTTTTGGGTCGCAAAATTCGACTCCCGAAGAGGTTCATGGTTTGGGTTTCCAGTGCCTCGTGATATTGCTACTGAATACCGTAAGTCCTCAACTAAAGCCTCTATCCAGTGGGGAAAAAAAAAGGTTATTGGGGCGTCAAAGGTCACGTATTTAAAAAATCATTTGGTTGTTTGTATGGATAATAGAACTCTCCGGATGATGATGGTGTTTATCATGACTCGCTTAGCAGTGATGGGGTCGATGACAGAACACTTTCTTTAGCTTTATCGTTTTATTCCTTTCTTCTTTTCCCATGTTGAGTAATGAATTGGAATTGACAATGTGCAATTCACAAGCTTTTCTTGCCTGCTTGGCGGTTTCTGATTGTTTCTTATAAACGGATCGTGCTTTGGTGTTCATGGAACCTCATATGAGTGGTAGACAAGCTTCTCCGGTTATTCGATAGCTGGGTTTTCAGAATTCGAGGCTTCTGTGGGTTTTCTAGTGGTATTTGGTTCCTTGGAATGGCTGATGTGTTGAATTTTACTGTTCCTGCACGTCACATATGCATATGCGTCTTATATATACTGCCGTGTAAGCAAGTCCTATATATACTGCATGCTCATAAACGTTTTGTTGGGTGGTTTGTCTCTGTCCATCTTCCTTTTTTGTTTTTAATTAATTTAAGTGTCCGAATAACTTTTATATATCTTCACTAATCTTTTAAATTTTAAAGTTAATGATCATATAAATTTTTAGTAATTATAAAAAAATTCAAATTTGTAATTATTAGAAAACAAACTCAAGATATAATTTAGTGAGCTATCCTGATTAGTATTTTTTGAGTTTTTGTTTTTTTAAATATTTTATATTTTAAAATACATTAAAATATTTTTTTTATTTTTAAAAATTATTTTTGACATAAGCACATTAAAATAATATAAAAATACAAAAAAAAGTAATTTGAAATAAAGAAAAATTTAAAACTTTTTAAAAGAGCTTTTAAAATACAAAAACAAACAGACTCTTAATTCATGTTTAGCTACAAGCGAATATTTTTTTTAAAAAATTAAACATGCAAGTTTTTTTGACAATATTTTTTTTACATAAAAGATATTAAATGTAAATAAAAAAGCTTATGCCCACATTAAAAAGCTTATGCATATAAAGATCGATTATTTTGATGGTCAGAACTGAAATCAATGTTGGTTTTCTCTCTTTACCATCAAAATCCAGCGATTTCTCTCTCTCTTCTCTCAAACCAGAGAATAAAAAATAAAAAAATAAATTTTTATATCAAATTGAATTGCAAAAATATTAAGGGGTTTAATAAGTATAATTTGTAAAGTCTGAGAACTAAATTAAATTTTATATGTGAACTTTGAAACTATTAGTTATTTGTGAGATGTTTTTTCTACTTTAATCATTTGTCATTTAATTTTATCATTAATAAACAAATTTGGTTTAATTTTTTTTTATTTGAACCTAAAAAAAAATGCAATCATGAAAAAAAAAGTTTGACCATCAAATTAAAAAAGAAAAATTAAATAGTGGTGCGTGCAGAGTATTTTGGCCAGAATTTTGTATAATATAATTTTCCGGAATGCTATGTTTAAGCATCTTGTATGTATAAAGTTTGATCAGAACTTCACGTCTTCAGTTAATGAAGTGGGTTTGGACTTGAGACTAGATACGCCTAGACAAAAGCCACGCATACTTAGGTTATTTTTTTTTATATATATATTCTTATTTTGAGTTTTTTTAATATTCTCTATTTAATTTTTAATTTTTATGTTTTTTTGTTTTGCATAAAATAAAATATGTCATAATTTTCTTTATGAAGTCTTTTCTTGTCGTTTTATTTTTATACCAATATCATATTATTAAATTAATATTAAAAAATCTATTTGATAAAAATAAAGTATAAATTTATTTATTTATTTATTTTTGATAATTCAAATCATTAAGAATTTAGAATAAGTAAAGAATATTAATAAAATCAAACAACATATAAAATATGTATAAATATAGTGAAAATTAAAAACAATAGTCTCCAAATCTCTATACTCTAAGCATAGCATATTGCACACAAATGTCTGCCATTTTAGCGATAAGATAATTATTGGGAATTATTGTTAACATCTCTCTCTCTCTCTCTCTCTCTCTCTCTCTCTCTCTCTCACTCTCACAGACACACACACAGACACACTAGTGCTTGCATTAAAGGGCACCACCATTAATACTGCTTGGAGATGCCGAAGCTTGCTCCTGTCCACCAATGTTGCTCCTTCCATTTATGGTATACATGATATTATAACGTAGTAGACATATTTAATTATGATCGTGCAAACTAATTTGCAGTCAATAATGCTTTCATCTCTTATATAGTTTTTAGCTTTCTTCCACTGAATCGCTAGCTGGTTAATTAATTATAACAAAGGATATCACGTACATTACAAAACAAATTAATGCCTAAGTGCACTCACTTCCACCTTTTCATTTGAAGTGACATATATGTCCTAAATCAATTCTTTCTTTAATTTGGTGAAATTGTCGACAGCTATACTCCAGTAGAACTGATTATATATATATATATATATATATATAAAAGCCTTTTAA
Source organism: Populus deltoides (assembly GCA_015852605.2). NCBI lineage: Eukaryota > Viridiplantae > Streptophyta > Magnoliopsida > Malpighiales > Salicaceae > Populus > Populus deltoides. The sequence goes on along the minus strand of CM027570.2, from coordinate 24,891,981 downwards.
AATCACATAATTAGTATTGAAGGTTGAGTGTGTACATAATTAAGTAGCATTAATTAGGTACGATGCATGCAACTTGATCGAGCACAACATCTAGCTAGTTCTCACACCAGTTTATGAATGAGATTGAAATCACGTTATTTAAAAATTTGATTTTTTTTAAAAATTATTTTTTTAATATTTTTAAATCATTTTAATGTGTTGATATCAAAAATAATTTTTAAAAAATAAAATATATATATATATATTATTTTAATATATTTCAGAGCAAAAAATACTTTTAATCGCAATCACCATTATTTTACATTAAAAAAAAAAATAAACACCAGCTAATCTTTTAAGTGCGATCTTACCTGAATTGTACACTGATTTTGTTAGCATGGCATTTAGATTTTAGTGCTCAAGGAGAAGTTTTGTTCAACAAAATATCCATGATTTAACTCAGGCATATGCTTATGTTTGGTGCATATATACTCAGTCTTAATGCTTTCTGGCCTCAATCATTGATGCGGGCTGCTAAGTTTGTTGTATAATAAAATTGATTCTCTGTGTGTTTGTATGATATTATTTCAGGTGGTGGCGTGGTGCCCTCCCAACTTACTGTCTTGCAACTGGACTCAGAAAGGAATATCTTGTATACAATTGGGCATTTTACAATGAAAAAATTATTACCTTTTAATTATCTTTATCTTGGATTAACTCTGTCTAGGAGTAAATTGTGATGGATTTGTAACTTAGGTTAGTCATGATGAATTAAGTTAAGTCAGGTTTAGTTCCTAGTAAACATATCATCTTTCTTAAGTTTTAGTCCTGCTGGAGTTCGTCAACAAAAATCTTCAGGTTCGACACAAATTTTGGAGCTAGGATCATAAAGCAGAGAGAAATCTTCCGAAGTGTTAATGCAGGCATCTAAACTCAAGCAACCTGATTGTTCACGCACTGACACAAGTGTATAATTGAGAATCTCCCACTAATTCTTTGCATGACTCTCGATCTTTCCTTAATTACAGATATGTCTACATATGAAACATATCGGTAGTCTTGCGTTATGCTTACGAACACGTTTCTTACCAGTTATATTTCTCTGATCTTTAATCCTCACATTTTCCAGCGCATGAAGAATTTTGAACACTGTGCAACAGCAAACAGGATCATCAAGACATAGTGCAGGTGCTATTATATACTTGGGTACGGTGCTTCTTGTCATATGCACCATCAAGGACTAATAGACACATAGCCCGGTGGTGGAATTCAGGCTTGATAAGATTCCAAACTACTCGAAAATTTGATCTCAAGCTTACTCGAATCACTATCGGCAATCCATTTTCTGATTCTAGCATGTCCTGCATATTTGTTCCAGCACCATACATCGGTTTGTTCCTGGTTCCCACAGACAATTGGAACAACGTTGAACTATGGCTCTGAGCATATAGTTTTGAGCCCTGCCAAGTTACAAGAGCCACAACAAACATTGCATTATAACCCATTGCATTATAAACGCAGAAATTGAATTTCGAAAAGATGGTTCATAGGATTGTATTGAGTCACATAACATACACGGGACGTTGCGAAAGTGAGGTGACCGAATGACATTTCCAAAACTGGAGGTTGAATATGAAGGCCAAAGACCTTCGACTTGTTTTCTATCAATAGGTCAATGGAACAATTGCAGTTCAGGATCTTAGTCGTGACACCAGAGCCGTCTACTCCTTCCGCTAGTCCAAATAGCCGAATTCCCGCTATCTGCATCAAAATTTTCTTGACTTCTGATCCAGAGTGAATTTAAGAATCTGATACAGGTTTATCTAATTCTCTAATAACCAGTCCCATCTTTCAAGCTACATGTAATTTGTCTTATAAAAATAGCTGGCAAGTGCCTGTTAAAAAAAGCGTAAAATTACGAATAGCTTTATTCTTGCATTAAGAATTACTGATAGCCTTATTATTATTTTAACTTTCTGCTCAGTGTCGAAAAATTCTTTTTGCCGAGGCAAGGAAATTGGTGTTTAATTATTGATATTGCGTACTGTAGCAGAAAGGAGATCTGAAAATGTTTTTAGTCTCAGGTATAACATGGGCCCTTTTTGGTAGCAGGCTGCTCGTTTGATCCAAAACCACAGTGATGCCTTGATCATGAAACTCATTTCGCTATGTGATAGGTTATACCTAGGCCCAAAGGGAAGATATGATTCAGGCTGAGGCCTAATGGCTATAAGTAAATCTTTGGTAGATTTTTTAGCTATCTAATAATCACCTCAGCCTTAGGATTAATTGTTTAGCGAACTCCGACCTTAGGGTGTTATTATGGAATTTTACTAAACTTCTTTGAGAAAAGAGCACCAAAAACTCGAAAAGACAAGACAAAAAGGAGCCTCTAGCTAGAATGGGGTCATAAATTTATCTTTCTGTATTAATGTGGAAGCTGTTCGAGGAAAGTACGGGCTAGTTAGTGGCTATAGGGCTTCTAATTTTAGCAAAGCTTTAAAGTGAGGCATTCATGGACCTATGTTATTTTAGGGACTGTTCTGAGCTAGTATTCACGATTCAAAATGTTTTTTTTTTTAAACATGTATATTAAAATAAATTTTTTTAATAAATCACATTAAAATAATTTGAAAATATAAAAATCAATTTCATTTTAAATAAATAAAATTAAAATTTTTAAAAACATAATTTGCTGTTGTCTCCAAACACACCATAAGCTGCTAGAAATATCATTTTGCAGTGATAACATGACGGACTATTTGTCTTGAAACTGATGGAATATAAGGTTAGTGCCTTTTCTATGCAAAAACTTACGCAAAATTAAGAACTGGGAAGTGTATGTCATAGGTTACTTGGAATTACATGTTTTACAAGATCATCTAAATTCCCATGATGTGATCAATCAAAAATAGAAAAATGATAAATTAAATTCTCTTCTCTGTTAGATGGTAACGTCTGTACATTTACGTTAAAGAAGAGGAGAGAAAAGATCATGTACGTACCTTGATTGACGTCTTAGGTGGTGGAGGTTTTGTAGCAGCATAAAAAACAAGCAAAGCAACACACAAACTCAACACAAGTCTCCAAAATATTTGCAAAGAAACCCATGCACATGAAGAACTCCTCCTAAAAGAACAGTATCTCCACCACCATCCACCTCTCTTCTCATAATAAAAATCCTCGTCTTCCTCCATCCCTTCCTCTTCATAACCACCATCACCATTAAATCCATGACCATCAACAATGACCAAACGATTGACCTCATTGTTGTCGGGCTCACTAACCTTCTTCTCAATGAGGAAAGAGTTGTTTGATCCACGAGAGGACGAGTAGCGAGAGAGAGTGAACCTTGAGACCTCAGGGTTCTTGTTGATGAGTATAGTATCGGATCTTGTTGGTGAATGGAATGTGGATTCGATAATATTATTATTGGTCTTGATATCTGCACTGTTTGCATGGGAGATGGTAGATGGACTTTGAACATAGTATGCACATGGGTAGGATTGAAACAAGGTTTCTTGGTCTCCACTGTCCATTCTATGAACGTGTGCTGGCATCGAGAGTGAGTGGTGTGTGTGTGTAAGAAAGTGGAGGAGATAGAGGTGGTTGTTTCTGACAAGAGATGGAGGTTTTAAGCTTGACAGACAAAATTAAAGGATGCTCCCTTGCTTTTGCTTTTGCTTTGGCTAGTTTGTGAGTATACCCTAAGCTTAATAATCACTTCCTCTTTGGTGGATTATGCCATGGATGATCGCTCAAAAGAAAAGTGTCATTTGGCAATCATCTTCTTAATTTAAAATAAGTTTGGCGATTTTCCAAGTCCACGATTACCTTTCAATGAGGGACACACAGAGATTTATGAAAAAAAGGTTAAAATAAGGGTTTAAGACTGTAAACAAACAATTAATTAATTAAGCCAAGTATAAACACAAAGATTAATCATCAAATACAAAGAATGACGACTCACATACTATAAGAAGCAACAAGACTTGTACAAGTTAAATCATGAATCTCTATTGAATATATAAATGCTAGCTAGTTCCCCTGGTGTGATGGTAATTCTTTTTCGTTTTAAGCACACAATATTATAATTCCTGTCTCCACGATCATCATTCCTGCCGAAAGATTACAGTAGGAAAAAAAAATTAACCGTTAATTGCGGGGGCCTCCTCTCCCTAGTCCCCTAGTGTGCTTATTCGCTTTACACCGAATCGTCTCTCTTTTACCATGACATCCTAGGAACGATGGCAAAGTAAGCACGCTTGAGCATTTCCTTCCTCTCTTTTTAAGTTTTAATTGTGTTCTTTTTTTCTTTTTTCTTTTTTTTTTCATGTGCAAAAGCTCCTGTCTTAGCCAAAAAGCGGATCCAAAAGGCATTTTTCAATAAAGAAAAGAGACTATACATTTCTTACCCCACATATATACTGTGCAAATTTTGATGGAATATCCCTTGCTTTTGAAGAGATGATGGATTGAAATACAAGAGTTCCCATATATGGTGATGATTGAAGGTTATAGTGTGAAAGTTGATAGATAATATATTTGAGTAGCTGTTGCTTTTATAGCACGATGTTATGGATTGCTGTTGCTACTGTCATCATCATCTTCACATCCAAAAATGTTGTATAAATCTTTCTTGTTAAAAACTAAATCAATTGTGGACCTCCTGTAGTTTATTTTTGTTTTTTTTTTTAATGATAGTATTAGTTCCTCGCATGTTCGCGCGCTATTGCAAGCTTATAAACCAAATGTATTTAATAGTGTTACAATTATGAACTAGTGCTAAATAAGTAATACAAACTAAAGGTATGATTGAATCAATATTTCATGACGGAAAAAAAAGTTGTGTTGGTGATAAAAAAACTTAGAGACTGAACAAAATAATTTGTAGCAATCTATAGTGTTTTGTGAGGAAAGATATAGTGATTTCCCCACATGATTTAACTTTTTTGTTAAGAAAAAGAAAAACAAATTACAAAACTAAATTCTCTACTAACTTAATATTAAAAAAATCGATAAAGATAATTTTGGAAGGAAAAAAAACTTATGAGAAAAAATATTATAGCAATTGATAATGTTTTGTAAGGAAAACTACAGTGTTTTCCCCAATAAAATTGACAAAGAAAATTTTAGAAAAAATCATAAAAAAAACCATTTAGAGAAATATTGTAGCAATCCATAGTGTTTTGTGAGGAAAACTATAACGCTTTCCCCATATGATTTAGCTTGATTTTAATTATAATTCTTAATCAGCTCAATATTCAAAAAAATAAAATTGACAAATATAATTTTGACAAAAATCATAAAAAAAAATCACGTGGAAAAATACTGCAGCAATTTACAGTGTTTTAAAGAAAACAAATTACAAAGTTAAATTCTCAATCAGCACAATATTAAAAAAAAATTGACAGAGATAATTTTAGAAAAAAAAATTAACAAAAAAAACAAGGAAAAAAAAAATATGTTTGGAACACTATAGCAATTCACTGTGTTTTGTGATTAAAGCTATAGTGCTTTCCTAGCAAACTTGTAAACCAGAACAACTTAAGTCACCTTAGCAAATAAATAAACCATTTTAACCTTGTAAAAAGGCAAGAGGAAAAGAAATAACTTACAAAACTTAATTTTTAATTGCATCAATATTAAAAATAAATAAACAAAAACAAAATTAAAAAAAATAGTGAAAAAATTAAAAAAAGTGAAAAAAACAAAAAAAAATTAAAAAAAACAAAAAAGTGACAAAAAAAAATTATGTGGGTGAACAATGAGTTCCTCACACCCTTTAGCATTATGTATAATTAGCTCGATTAAATTACTCATTAATAATATCACCCTCCACTAAGAATGACAATGAGTACTTACGAATCAAATTTTTCAATATTCATACCCTATTTATTATCTATCAAGTAAGAAATTTAGATATTTATAAATAATTTATCGGGTTTTGGGTATCCAATGAGTATCCATTATCTACTATTATTTATTAATCAATAAAAAATAAAATAGTTAATATATATATATAGTTAAAAAATAAAAAATCTAAATATATATTCTACAAATATATTTATATAATATAAATATATATTTCAGGTAATCTTCGGACGAATTTCAGATCAAATTTGATTATATAAACACCCTATTTATTATCCATCAAGTCCAAAAAATATCTATATATTCAAATCAATATCATCCCTACCCTCCACCACCGGACCTCACTCCCTCGAAAAATAATAACATAAAAAGACGCTTCCATCTTGATGCATAATGGAAATATTTAGGATCTAGACCACACTCTCAAAAGTTCTTGTGACCTTCAGGGAAGATCTGGAATGCAAAATCGGGCTTACTAATTTTTTCTCTCTCTCCCTAAAATTGTTTAGACAGAGAGATGAATGCTATCTCTGTTCTTCTTAGTAGCATTGCGGTAATATGAAGTGTTGTTATGTGCTAATTATCTGCCCTAGTGAAATTCAGCAACAATATGCTTGTCTTGACAATGGATACGCCAATCACTGGAAATTTCATGAAGTGGAGAACAAGATGACTAGAAACAAAAGTAATTACAAAATAAAAATAAGAAGCAGTCCATCAGACATTATCTTAGTACTTTTTAGTTTTGCATTTTAAAAATAATTAAATTTTTTATTTTAAATTAATATTTTTTTAATGTTTTAAGATTGTTTTTATGTTTTAATATCAAAAATAATTTTTAAAAAATAATAATTATTATATTATTAAAACTTTAAAATAGAGAGGCCAGGCTCGTCTTCATGACCAGGTCGTAGACACCTAAAGGCCCTGCTAGGCTTGCAACTTTCAGGCTTCCATTACCTTGGGAGAGGCCTTGTTAGATGGCGATGGCCTTGTAGTGAATTGTTTACAATAAATATAATCAGCCCAGCGGGCATGTCATGTAGCGACGCTTTGGCCGAGTGGTTAAGGCGTGTGCCTGCTAAGTACATGGGGTTTCCCCGCGAGAGTTCGAATCTCTCAGGCGTCGCAATTATTTTATACCTTTTTTTTTTTATTATTAAAATAAGGAAAGAACTGGTGGTTGATTTTCACTCCGGTTGATGATGAGATGGATTAGGTGAACTTATTTCGTCAAACCCTACAGATCCTTAGCCTCGTTATATAGCTAAACTAAATTTTTTGACTTACTCCCCTTGGGATCAAATGAGTCTGAGAAACGTATCTTCACAGTTTATTTAATTTCTCTAATTAATCAATGGAAGTTCATATTCACAACTTGACACATTAAACAAAATCGCAATATAAGTTTTCTTTTTTCTTTATGTTTTTGGAACTTAAGCAAAGTTTTTTTTTCATACACAAAACACAAGCAACGGTGTATATAAAAGCTTTTAGTTTTTTAAATTTTAATTAACTGCATGCCTATTGGCTCGTACTCGATGAGCTTGTAGCTAAGTGACTCCCATGCCCCCATCTGTCTCTACCGTTCCTTCTAGGAGTCTCAATATTTAGCTTTTACTACATATTTAGACCCACACTTTCTTTTATTTTTAATATAAATTTTTTTGACATGTGAAAATCAAAAAGTTTTTGTATGCATGTAATCAAATATTCTAAATGAATAACTTTATCAATGTATATTTTAAAAAGAGTTGGAAAAAAATTATTACAAATATCATTGTAATTATTAGCTCACCAACGAAATTACAGATTATATTATAATATTATATTAGTGATATGTTATATTTATCAATTAATATACTGACGGACAAATAAACACACTAATGACACTGCATACGGTTTTCATGTCAGTGATATGTTAAATTTACCAATGGGGATACCAAGAGAATGAAAGTTAAAACAAGGTTTATGATTAATTTATGAGGCTTACATAATGTAGTAGCTAGCCATCTCTTATATTTATATGAGTAGAGCATAATACAATAGTTACTGTGTAGCGCAGTGCACAATATAACTTTATACAAGGAAAATACAATCTTTCCTAAACTACAACACATTCCATAATACACCCCCTCAAATTGAAGGTGGGTGGTCCACTTGAAGCTTGGATCGTAAATAGGAAAATGGAGTGTGAGGGAGTGGCTTAGTAAAAACATCGGTTAATTGGTCTTTGGAGGGTATGAAGCGAATCTGCATCTCTTTTTTGACAACTATATCACGAACAAAGTGATAATCAACCTCTACATGTATGGTACGTGCATGAAACACCAGATTAGCAGACAAATAAATAGCACCTAAATTGTCGCACCAAGTTGTGGTAACAGAACTAGGAGAGAAGTATAAATTTGAAAGCAGATAATGGAGCCAAAAAACCTTAACAGTACCATCAGCTAAGGCCTTATATTTGATACATCCACTATCACAAGAACGTGGCTAGGAGATCATACTGCAAGAACAAGTAGTGACTGCACTACTTTAGAGAACTGCAGAACATGGATCAGTTAGTTAATTGTTAGACGTGGAGAGTGTTGTAACTCCTTCCTATTTGTTTGGCACTACTTTAGCCCACTGGCTCTCAGTTGGCGCATGTATAAACTGACAGACTTTGTTGGCAACAAAGCAGATGTCTGGTCTAGTAAATGTTAGATACTAAAGAGCCCCGACAATTTGCTGATAACGAGTGGGATCTGAGTATAAACCACTAGGCTGGAGACTGACCTTGAAAACAGAAGTCGGTGTATCAACAGGCTTGCAGATGACATACCAGCCCGACTAAGAATATTAAAAGCATATTTGTGCTGACTAAGCATGAGCCCCATACTAGTGGGAGTGACCTCAATTCCCAAAACATAGTGAGCATGACCCAGATCCTAGATTTTGAACTTTGAACTCAGCAGACTAATAAGGCTGGGAAGCAAAGTAGAATTATTACCAGTTAGTAGAATGTCATCTATATATACAAGCAAATATCATGATTTAAAGCCAATCGATAGAAGAAAGTCACTCGGTCGTATGTACCAAGCCCGCAGAACTTGTTTTAAACCATAGAGAGACTTGTGAAGGTGACAAACATGAGTGGGCAGAGTAGGGTCAACAAAACTCATGGGATGTTGAATATAAACAACCTTTTAAAAGGAACCATTGAGGAAGGCATTATGCACATCAAACTAATGGATCTATAATGGTTAGATACAACAATGGCAAGAACGAACCGAACAGTAGTTGGTTTAACAACAAGACTGAAGGTTTCGGTGTAGTTGATTCCCTCATATTGAGTGAAACCACGCGCTACCAAACACGCCTTGTAGCAATCAATAACACCATCGGCCCGTCACTTGATTTTCTAAACCCAATGACAACCAACAACATTCATGGAAGGTTCAAACAGAACCAAAGACCAAGTATTATTGGCATGTAAGGCTGCAATTTCAGACCTCATAACAGACTGCCAGCATAAAAACTAGTTAGCATCTTTAAAATTTAAAGGTTCGTGATTAGAGGAACATGTTACCCATGAGTTTGGCTGCAATGGAGAAACAAAACTCAAGTTGGCAGAGTTGGGCTGTCGGGGACGCAACACCATATAGTGTTGGCGAGAGAGACCACTGGTGCAGCAGACCTGTCTGGCATGGGCTGCTGTGGGAGGGAGTAGCTGGAGAGATCAACATAAAGATCTAAACAGGCGAAGATAGAGCAGGACACTGTAAGGAAGATAAAGTCCCAGACGGTAAGCTAGATTGCTCACCAGAAGGCGCACCAAAGGGCACAACAGAGGGCGCAACAGACCCAGTGTTTGTGCCCGGAGCTACAGAACCTGAACCTGTAAAATGATCAATAGACATAGTGGCAACTGGTGGTAAAGGGACCTGTTTAGACAAGGCTGATGGTGTTTTGGTGGATGAGAAGTGTGTTAAAGCAGAAAGATGGGAGGAAAGGGTTGGTTGTGGGTCAAAGTCAAAGATGGTAGAAAGATGTATGCAGTTTCAAGAAAGGGAAAAGACTGTTCATGAAAACAGACATGACGGGAGATACAGACACGATCAGAAGACAAGTCGAGACAACGATAGACTAGATGACATGAGCTATACCCTAGAAACACACATAGAGTAGAACGAAAGTCTAACTTATGAGCATTATATGGGCGAAGAAAAGGAAAACACAAACATCAAAAAATGCACAAGAAACTATAATCAGGTGTTTGATAGAACAGACATTCAAACAGAGATTTGTTTAGTAAGACCGGTGTCGGCATACAGTTAATAAGATAAACCGTAGTTTCAAACGCATAATTCTAAAATTTTAAAGGTGCTTTATAGTGCTCAAGTAATGTAAGACCAGTTTCAACGATATGACACTGACGACGCTCAACAGTACCATTCTGCTCATGCGTGTGTGGACATATTATCATATTATATGATGATGAATACCAATAATTTTGAAGAAAGAATTTAATTTATGATATTCACCACCCCAGTCAGTTTGAACCGATTTTATTTTGCAAGAGAATTGTCGTTCCACCAAGACTTGAAATTGGTAAAACACATTAAACACATCAGATTTTGCACCAAGAGGATAAAACCAAATAAATTTTGTGTACACATCCATAAAGATTACAAAATATCAGAAACCATCAGAAGAGAAAATGGGGGCAGGGCTCCAAACATCACTAAAAATTAGTTCAAGTGGAGCAGATATTTTGTGACTAGTAGGTCTTGATGATAGACGCGGTGATTTTTCTAACGGACATGCTGAACACTGAAAATTTAAAGGACGAGAGGTACAAGTGATCTTTTTATTTGATGCTAAGAGACGCAGAACTCGGGAGATGGGGTGACCGAGGCGACGATGCCAAACATTAGCAAAAGTGGATAAGCTAGCAAAAAAAAGCTTATGGCAGAAACATGGCAGAATACTCTGAAAGGACATAGAGGTCATCTTTACTCTGATCAGAAAACAGAACTGTCTTGATTATAAGATCCTTAACATAGAAACAAGAAGAGTGAAATTAAAAAAAGACACAGTTTTCATGGAAAAATTGTTGAACAGGTAAGAGTCATTTCTTAATTTGTGGCACATACAATATATTAGACAAAGTAAAGGCTCAGTTAAGGGTACGTAAGATATTATGGGTGGTATTAGATATGACAAGTCTCTTACCATCACCAATATGTAATTGATCATTACCAAGATAGGGTTTTGTGTGTGTCGTACTAGCAATATCTGGAGTAACATGTTGATTTGCACCAATGTCAGGAAATCAGGTTATAGAATTTTCTGCTACTGAAGCGTTACTGAAAGAGAGATTAGCTGATGCTTGATTCCCATGGTGCACAAGCAGTGAGCACTACTGTGCAGAATGCCCAAACATGTTGCAGAGCTAACACTTTAGCTGGCACCCCCACTATCCAGCGTTGGATCTATTGGGCTGCCAGTCTAGACGATTTTGCTGCCAGTTATACCCGTTGTTGCCTTTTCTAAAATTGTTGCCACCATACTAGGAAGAGGAGGGGCGCATGTTACGCCAGCCATTATGTCTTCCTCTACCCCGCTGGGAGGAAGAACTAGTGCCATTAAATCCTAAAAATGCCCTTTGGGTAGCAAAAGCAGAAAGGGGTTGTGTAAGCGTTAACAGCAATGGTGCAGCCATGGGATTGAATGGAAGAGAGCTCCGGTGTAAAAATTCATGAGTAGATAGGTGGCTATGGAGTTTAGAATATGACAGAAGGTCAGCTTTTATTGACAAACTTGTAACAGGATCACGAAAGTCACTGCGGAGACCCCGAAAAACGTATAAATTGAAGTCTGTGAGAGAGATGGGGCGACCTACGACAGCAAGTTCATCAAAGAACCCCTTAGCTTTTTACAAAATATGGTGACAGAATCATCACCTTGGCGAAGATCCTGAAGACAACCATGTAATTGCATGATTCAGGAGTTTGAGGGAGATGCAAAAGCATGTTCTAGCGTGCTCCATACACTTATAGATATTGGGCAATCTACCACAAGATGGAACACGTCTATAGACAAAGAGGAGAGGAGGGTGCTGAGGATGAGTTGATCTTGCTGTTTCCATGCCAAAAAGGCTTGGAAAAACTAGAGTTGTTGGTTGTTTCAGTGGCAGAAACATCATTGTGTAGAGAAGGACATACCATCAAGCCATCAATAAAGAAAAAGACACCTTGACCAATCAAATATGGCTTCATTTGCATGCGCCAAACAGATAATTGGTGTTAGTAAGCTTAAGGTTGATTGCATGATGTGTGTTAGAAGGTGGGATGATGACTGTTTTTGTGGTAGAAATTTTTGCAGCAGTCATGGCTGTATTGTTGGCAGAGACAAGTGCATTCAAGGAAGAAGTAGGAGAGGAAGAGCTGTAATTGTTCATGGCTGTGACAACAGCAGAAGGATCCATAATCGGTAAATTACTGCTGGAGAAATAACTTGCAGGTGTAGAGTTTGCAGGAGAAATAACGCTGGAATACTGCAGCGGAGGAAATAGGCTGGAATACTGCAGCGGAAGAAAATATCATGAGGAATGAGAGATGGTTGAGGATGCAACAATGCAATAGCAAAAACTGCACTAAAAACCTGCAGTAGCAAAGATCGAGCAAGAGAGAAAACACAAGGAAGAATCTGTTTTGCAGGGGAGGCAACCTTGAATCTGTTTTGTATAGGGGAAGGAAGCCTTGAATATGTTCTAGATGTTTTCTGCTCTGATATCAAATTAAAACAAGTTTTATGATTAATTTAGGAGACTTATATAATGCAGTAGTCATCTCCTATATTTATATGAGTAGGGCAGAATATAATAGTTATTGTGTATCACATTTCATAATAATAAAGCAAGTAATTATTTTATTTTTGTATTTTTGTTTGTTAATAAGTTTATCAGTATATTTATTACTAACGTACTCAAAAGTGAGTGTATTTTAATTTAATTGCTGAGTTATGAATTGATGTCAGATTTAAGTAACTTAGGATTACATCTTGATGGATAGATTGAGGTTCACTAGGCCTCCCAATAATAATAATTTAATTAGTAGTAGCACCTATTAATTGCACATGAAACGTAGAGAAAGAATCTTTGACTGTATGTGACTTGTTTCGTATTAATAGACGCCTGTTGTTTGCATTAAGTGTATTACATTATCCATCTCATCTCCACTAACAACAACCTTCACGCCCACATTATTTCGTTTTCAAATTCGTCCATACAACTACAATTCACCAGATATTTACCTTTGAATTTTTGCTACCTCTATTCACATTTCTCTTAAAGGTAACGATGATCATGGCTGCAGCTCGTTCCAGGAAATGGCCCAAAGTGCCTCGAAAAGAAACCGATGATCCCACTACATACGAAGAATCTCTTTCCCTAATCTCCACTTTGCAATTCTTATTGCATGTCGCACTGACAATAAAGAAGCATTCACGTATAAACTTCTTTCACAGCTGAAAGAAACAAAGGCGTAGAAAGAGCAGGTCCGTAGAACAATATTGATGATGTACCAAAGAAAAAAACGGAAAAAAAAATTGTAAGTATGCGCAAAAATTCCTAGGAAATAGTATGGATAGCTAGGGTAGCTTTATGAGAGAGAATGGAAAGGGTTTTTTTTTTTTTTTCATTTTTTTTTTTTTTTTGGGGGTGTAAGTGTAGCCTGTTATAAAACTTGGAAATCAAGGAAAGGAAAGGAAGATATGTTTTCCATTAAACCTTCCAGATCCCATTCTCCCATTCTCACGTTTTCTCCTTGCCAATGATTTTCAAGCCCCAACATGTCCTCTACTTTAAATCTCTGATCAGTATTATTGAAGCAAGTACTATCAAAGTGGTGGTTGTCGTTGCTGCTGCTTTTCACGCCAATTCTGTTATTACTCACTGCATTATTCTCTTCAATGCTTCTACTCTCGAGTGGCGGAAGAGAAAGATCACTTTCTAGCCCTATTTTATTATTACCCTCCAAAATCCCATAATGATCACCATAAAATCCATCTCCCATACCCACCTGTGTTAAGCATGTGGACATGTCAAATAAACTTGCTGCACCACTCACATCATAGCGGTTACTGAGCACGGTGAAAGGATCAAATTGGTTGCCTGTGACCACACCATGCATGGATATGGATGGTGAGGAAGATGAGTCCTTGCACAGAGTCATAACGTCATGATCATGCATGGGCATGATATTTCCTACGACATGATCTCTAGGTTCTGATGAATCAGTACTGTTGTTTGGTGAGGATGTGGAAGTGCTGTTGATCTTGAATCTTTTCTTTAATGTAGAATTCCAAAAATTCTTTATTTCGTTGTCTGTCCTTCCTGGAAGACGCGCCGCAATTTGAGACCACCTGCATTGTTCAAATTACATGATTATAACGAACACATAATCCACATATATAATTACAAACTATATACATAAGTAAGCTTCTTGCATAGAACGCATGCATGTTGATATATAGGGTTGAAAAGTGGAATGTAGAACACACGCTTATTTCTAATTCCTACTTGTCAGAATATTTTCTTCCTTTTTTCCCTGTTGTTTCTGAACTAAGTCTACCAGGCAGAAAGGAAAGCCCTAAAAAAGGAAGCAAATTGTGATCAATGCGTTTCTTTTTATTTTTGGGGTGCGGGGAGGTTTTTTCGGAACAGTTCATTTGAGTTTTTCCGTTGGTAAAAATGTTCATAGCCATGGGACCAGTTTGCATTGACTAAGAGATAAGCCAAAATCCCCAACCCCCCTCCGCCCCCAGCAAAAATCCCGAACACAAAATAAGTGCTGTGAGAAATAATCAGCCATAATTGGTTAGACATTATGATTTATGGGTGATCAAATTAAATGAAGCTGGAAATTCCAAATAAGAGGCTATCGTAATTTGTTAATGGTTTTGTTCAACTATTTCATCCGTATAAATCAACCAAATGTAAGAAAAGCCATGTGTAGCCTAAAGCCCTGAACTATATATATATCGTCACAAGGCTGTTAGGCCAGCCCGAGCACAATGTGAGGGAAGAGGAGGCATCGAATTTACCCACTGGAGCTCGGAGCAATGGCGTCCGATTCCAGTAAATATATAAAGAGATCAATACGTAGTTTAACATATAGACAATTCCTTAAAGCCTCTGCTAGGTGAAAATAATATAAAGAGAAGGCAAAAATGTTCAATGTTACTATACATTATATTCACTTAATTAATTTCCACATATGTCTGGGAGGTTTTTATGCAGGTGCATCATGAAACTAATGATTAATTAACATTATTCCACCTCGTCTACACATTTGTTACAGCTGGTTTACTACTCAATCTTGTGAATTTACAATTTAACTAGGTATAAATTAAGTAAATTATTTAAGTAATTGCTAGCTTCAATTTTTCTATGTTTTCTTATCCATGATCGATCCAAGAGTATCTTTATGTAAGTACAAAATGGAACAGCGCCAGTACTTAATGATGCCAGGCAGCTGGGAAAGATGACATAGATTATATATATATTAACATAATTAAATTGATCAGGTTAAGCTTTGTACTTCATTAGCATTAAGTATATAGCATTATTCGGTTGACCGGAGAAAAAAAAAATACCTGTTGCCAAGAATGGAGTGTAAATGAATGATAAGCTCTTCTTCTTGAGGAGAAAATGCGCCACGCTTGAGGTCAGGTCTCAAATAGTTAATCCATCGCAGTCGGCAACTCTTGCCACACCTTTGCAAGCCAGCATTCCTAGCAATTTCACTCCAACACCCTTGTCCATTAGTTAACATATACTTGATGAGCTTCTCATCTTCCTCTGGTGACCATAAGCCCTTTCTAAGTTTGGCCCTGTTCATATTATTATTGATTGCCACTCTATCTCTGGCCATTAGATCCGGCTTCCTCATGTGTTTGATACTCTGATGATAGGCTAGCTAGTACTGGAGCTTAATTTGTTCTCCTTGAACTGGTTTGATGGAGATAAGATAGAGCTATATAGGTAAATGATAAATATTGTTAATTTGTAGTATATTAGAGAGAAAAAAAGAGAGAGAGGACGCTTCATGGGGTGGTAAGAGTGATGATGACTGTGATGGTTGTGGGGTTTGCTTTAGAATAAGAATATGACTATGGATATGAATATGAATATTATTTAGAGAAAAATCAAGAGAGAGAGAGAGAGCATTTGTGTCTGTTGTTGGTTGATGGGTAGAGTGGAAAACGGAGAGGAGGGGGATCTCCCTCAGAGAGAGAGAGAGAGAGAGAGAGAGAGGAATGGTTGGTCTTCTTGTCTTTGACTCTATATCTTCTCTTTTTCGATGCATTTTTCTTCACTCACAAGGTAATCATCATGTGTGTATGAGACAGAAACGATTTTGCTTCCACTTCACATAATGCTCTCTCTCTCTCTCTCTGGGTTTATACTTCTAAAACACGTGTGGCTCGAGATTGAAAGGGAAGAGATGCACAAGTACTTTTAGTACATTTTCCCTGGCTAGGGCAAAACTATAGTTGCATATAAATTCGTTAAATGTTTGTCAGTTGAGCTTGATTAAGATTACTACCTAACGTGAATCACATTCAACCACAACCTCTTTATTGCCAGCTAACTGCCAAATAGTATTTGCTTGTCAAACAAATTATTGGCTCATTTCCCTACTAACATGATATGTATCAAGATTTTTTTTTTTCAGCACAAACACTTTACTTTGCCTAAAATGCATCATGCAAATGATATTAGTTTTTGATAAATTTAAATTTAACAGAACTCAAAATCCTTTAAAAGTCTAAAAAACATCTATATGGCTTGGATATGGTAGCTTACTTAAGCTACATGCCCAACACCTTTAGTGCTTGGCATGCACCCTAACACTCATATGGACTTGGACTACCATGTTCAAGCCCAACATGCTTAGATTCAGACAGTGCGTCTGGATTTATTTTTCACCTTTAATGGGCTCAGGCACCTTGCTCGAGCCCAATACTTCTTTGAGAATTTGTTTCAAAACCTCACGCGGGTCCTTCATTATTTTATACTAATCCAATATGTATTATTTTGAGTAGAATACAACTTAAAATATCACAAGGGTGAAAATATACTTTAGCCCCTTATCTCCATAAAAAAAAAAAAAAAAAAACCAATGAACTATAAATGCACCATGAATCCTTCAAACTCAAGGTTCACAATCTTTTCATTCTTAATATTTTTAGCATATGTATTTTTAGACTTGTCTCTCTAGAATATTGTTGAGCTTTCTCTCTCTACAAAGTTAATAATTTAAACATCTGAAAGTCCCTACATCTATCAAAGGGAATAACTCACTAGTTAGGTGCAACTCCTTATTCAAGCTGCATTGGTAACCTAAGGGTAAAATCAAACCTTGTCATCCTAAGAACTCTTGACACCCTCAGCAACACACAATGCCCTAGCGTCATGGCCACCGACCACACTAAGCGCTTGTAGATGATTACACTACCTAGAGAAGACTAGGCAAAATGAAATTCATGAGAGTCCTTCAATAGATCGCTCGCACCATTACAATACCCATGTACAAAGCCGGTACTCCAAATGTATTTATCCTACCTACCATAAGATAGACACTAATTATCATAATTATCATTCCATGCCAAACTCCTCGGGTTCCCAAAAGTCTCACATACAAAAGACTAAGGCTATGTTTGTTTTCTGGAATTCACTTTCCGGAAAATCACTTTCCAAACTTTCCTGTGTCTGTTTGACATTAGGAAAGTTAGTCAACGAAAAACACTTTCCAGTTAAAGAAAAATTTGGCTTGATTTCCAGGAAAGTATTTTCCTGAAAAATTTGGGCGGAAAACACTTTCCGGAAGTTGTGAAAAATTTAGAAATGTCATATTATTTGTTGATTATATCAAATTCGGTCCTCAAACTTTTGATTGCTTTATATATTTTGTTTTGAATATTTATTTTTCAATTTTATCTTTTAAAATTTAGTTTTTATATAATTTTGGTCCTCATTTTTATAATTGTTATTTGCTTCTCCCTTATCATTTTTTTATTGAAATTTTTTATCTATCAAATTTGGTCCTCATTCTTTTGATTGTTACTTTTTTTTAAAATAATTTATGAAATGTTAATTATTATTATTTTAATTTCTTCATCTTTTATTTTTTTATTTTTTAGATTTGATCTCTATTATTTTGATTATTATTTATTTTATTTGAGATAATTTATGAAATTATATTTTTTTTTCAATTTCATTCTCATTCAACTTTTTAATTTGTAAGATTTGTTCCTTATTATTTTAATAAACTTGAGAAAAATAAAAAATTAATAAGTTATTTTCCAGCTCATTTTCCATGACATAACCAAACACTGAAAAGTGTTTTCCAACTTATTTTTCATTACACTACCAAACATTAGAAAATAAATTACTTTTCAAAAGGAAACTACTTTCCAGCAAACAAACGGGGCTAGACGGTTTGCACATGAGCATGCCTAAGATAATGACTACAACCCCTATTAGTGGAAGAGCTCTTCCTTATTAAAACGAGTATTAAACACCTGATTCTCTAAATATTATATTTTAAAAAAAAATAAGTCTAGACAACTATAATGGTCTGGCCAACCCGAGGGAGCATGTATAAAATGTGTGCGGTAGCTTAGAGTTGGTCATCCAGGACAGTGATTCAATATCCAAGATCCTACCCACAACCTTTTAAGGGTTTGTGCGTTCATAGTACAAGAATTTGGAGCTAAGCTTTATTAAAGGGTTTGGTAACCTTTACGCCAAGCTAGCGGCATGCTTCAGCACTAGCATACCTGCTAAGAAAAGCTCCATGAATCTATTTAGTGTTACCCAACAAGAGGGCAAGTCTACACGGGTATATTTGAAGAGGTTTGATATGCTCAAGATGGAAGAATTGCTTGAGTTAGTAGCCTTAGAGGCCTTGATAAGAGGAGTAAGGGAATATGTCATCTAGAGAAAACTTTATGCCTTACCAAACAAAATTTTTCTCAAAGTGAAGCAAGTCATAGAAAATCATATATGGATGAAAAAGGCTAGTTTGCTACGATATGGGCCTTCTTGTTTTTACGAGGACAACCAACATAAAGAACCTTCCAAGAAAAATCATTCTCTTAGTTGAAAAGAAAGATCAAGGAAAAATCATAAGGGCGTAACCGATTGGAATTTTATGTATCCTAAGGATTTATAACTCCTTGAATCAAAATAGGATCACTTTTTCAAAGTTATCAAGGTAGTCAAAGCAAACACATTGGCGCCACCTCCAAGACAAGTTCCTTCTAAGAACCTTCTTTATACTTATCATTCAGATCACCTCAAGATGTATAATCCTTAATAGGAATGTAAGTTTATTTTTTAAATAAAAATAATATATCTCTAACATACATATATTATCTACAAATCTCTAACGGGGGCTTTTAAAGACTTTCTATAGAAAAGATTGACTTGGTCTCCCTAGTGCAATAGCAACATTCTCTTTGAAGTGGATTGACAGGGTCTTTCTAGGGCAATAGCTCCACAATCTTCAAGGGATGGGTATGAGTCTCCATATTACAATAGCATCATTTTTTAGGTCATGCCTAAGAGACTCTCACTAATTAACCAGGGGTTGATCTCAAATCTCTTAGTGCAATCTCGGACTGGCATATTCTTTAGGTGATGTCTAAGAGGGTCTCTCACCAATTTGTCAGGGGTTGATCTTAGATCCCTTATTCTTCAGTGCAGTCTTAGACTAGCACATTCTATAAGCGATGTCAAAGCGCCTCTCACCAACTTGTCAGGGATTGATCTTAGAACTCCCACCTCTCTAATACAGTCTCGGACTAGCATAACTCTCTAGTGAGGCTTCCAAGCTTTATATTATCTCGAGGAATGGTCCTAGATCTCTCATTCTTAGGTACAATCTCTTTCTAGTACGGGGTTCTCACGCCCTATTACATCATCATGAAGGCCATATACCACCCATTCTTAGAAAACAACCACTTTCTAATGGGAGGGCTTCCACACCCCTATGACAATTCCAGGGAAGTAACATGACATACTCTCCTATATGAGGCTTTCGAACCTTCACGCCATCATTAGAGAGGCTACAGACCTCCAACTCTTTAGTGAGATCTTTTTCTAATTGAGGGCTCTCAAGCCCCATACCATCATATAGAGGTAACATGCCTTTCACACTCCATTGATCACTCTTTAATGGAAGGCTTTCACATTCCATGTCATTCTAGAGAGGTCGCATACCTCTCACACTATAATATGACCACTCTCTAAGGGATGAACTTGGTATCCCTAGTATAATAACACCACTTTTTATAGGTTTATCCCCTTCACCCCTTAGAAATCTTTCTAAGTATAGACATTAACATGGATTTTTCCCATTCATCCTTTAGAATTTTTTTTCTAAGTAGAGGTGTTGGCATGGGTTTGCCTCCCTAGCCACTTAGAAATTTTTCTAAGTATAGGTATCAACATGGGTTCGTCCTCCTGCCCATTTATAAACTTTTTAAGTATGGGCTCCATCTTTCATGAGTTTCCTTCAGATTCTAAAAAAAAATTTCTATATGTAAGCTCACCCTTTATGGGTTCCCCTCATCCATTTAGAAATTTTCTAAATATGGGTTCCTCTATGGTTCCCCTCTATATACTTAGAAATTATTTTTGAAACCATGATACATGCCCCTATACACAAGCTCTCCAATATATTACTCGGGTTTTCACCTTTCTTCTCATACGAAGAAAACTTAATAAAACTTGTATTACAAAAAAAAATTTACAAGTCTTCGCGTATCTATATCACAAAAAATTAGGGAGCTACTAATAAACCAAAATTTAATAGGTCCAAGAAACTCCTTCAAAAGGCATAAACAAATCCCCTAAAATGCCCAAAAAATCTTTAGAGGCTCGGACTACCATGCCCGAGCCCAATTATTCCCAAGGTGCATGGGTATGCTTCTAAGCTGTTGTTAGGTGTACAACCCAACACCCACATGATCTTGGGCTACAATGCTCAAGCCCAACATGCTTAAGTTTAGGCAGCGGGCTTGGATTTATTTT
This sequence comes from Populus deltoides, assembly GCA_015852605.2. Taxonomy (NCBI): domain Eukaryota; kingdom Viridiplantae; phylum Streptophyta; class Magnoliopsida; order Malpighiales; family Salicaceae; genus Populus; species Populus deltoides. Next base: position 24,871,037 of record CM027570.2, on the reverse strand, counting down.
TCACATTTAATGAGTTAAGACACCTTGCTCAAGCCTAACACTCTTTTGGGAATTTTTCTAGGACCCAACGCATGTCCTTTAATATTTTATATTAATTCAATATTAATTATTTTAAGTAGATTACAATTCAAAATATTATAAGGGTGAGATTACACTTTAGCATCTCCTCTCCATAAAAAAAAAGACTCATAGGCTATAAATAATACACCATGAATCATTCAAACTCAAGGTTCACAATCTTTTCATTCTTAGCACTTTTAGCATATATATTTTCAAAGTTTATCTCTTTAAAATAGCGTTACACTTTCTTTCTCTATAAAGTTGCCGACTTAAGCATCTGAAAGTCCTCACATCAATCAAATGGAATCTTTTAATTTGTAAGTACCAGCTATTAATTACTTTGACTTACCAGGAACCACCAGGTACTATCCACCTGGGCTTTCTATATCAAGTCACTAGAAACCATGGCTAGAGAGAATGAATCATATTACTTGAACTAAAAGATTAATCGATTATCCAACACATCAGTCTTATTACTAAACATCATGAATTTTAGTACTTCATTAGTTTTGCTATCTCAAAATGAGAGTGATCATCCAGGAAAAAGAAATTAATTAGAATATATACCCATCAAAATTAAGCGCTAGAAGCTTAATCATTTTAGGAAGCACAAGAATATTGGTGCCATTCGTCCACTCTAAGTATTATAGGTACGTACAAAAATATGTCTATTTCATGTTAAGTTTAATTACCTGAGGCCCTGAAGGATAAACAAGATGAAGGAAAGATTAATAATTAAGCTAAGTAGATAATGGTAACATCAGTTGGATTGCCATGACTGTGTTCTCGGATAAAGTTGAGGTTTCTTTTCATTTCCAATTAGGACCTTGCTTGTGTGCAAGGTTACACATGAACAGTTAAAAATAAAAATTTATAAATATTCATCAATTCAAAGAATTTTCTGCAGAAGTTTTTCAAGCCTAATGATCTCCTCCCACATCCTCATGAATAATTAGAATTTATTCTTGATGTTTTAAATTTATCATGTATAGACTTAATTTACGAACAACAAATTGCAGCCTCTATACTTATAATAAGCTATTCCAAGAGCCCTGATAAATGTGTCTTGTTTGTTACTTTTTGCAAAATAAATAAGAAAGACTATTAGCTATATATTGAGTTCAGGAATGATCTAAACCAATATATTCTCACTTTGAAGCAGAATTAAATGATCTTGACAGTAGATCTACATCAGTGATCACCAAGCTTGGGAGTGCCAACAATATTTAGACCAGAAAATAAGAATTTGAACATTTTAGGCATCTCGGGCCTCAAGGATACCCCATAGCTTTCATTTTCTTATGTGCTGGAAGAGTCTATCTTATGTCAATTCCCTTTCTTTACCTAACCCCATCTTCCCTACATGCCACGAATTGCTCTACGGAACAGACAATATATATAGTATCAGCAATTTCAGATTTGTCATTATCCAATCCATATATTAATTAGATGAGAGCTGTATATATATTATTGTTCAATTCTTGTGAAACAAAAGTTTATGGAGTTGTTCAATGTTTGATCCTCTGGGTTGACAATGACTGCAACAAATTTTCAAGGAAAAATCAAGTACTGCAAAACTCTGATGGTTCCAAAGCATTCTCTTCTCCCTAAAAACAGCTGTCCAGACCAGAAAAAGAAAACGAAAAAGAAAATCTATCTAATTCTTATGAGGCTGTCCTAAGCAACATGCTCGACTTTGTTAGGAAGACAAGAAAGACCACGTACGTAGCCAGAAATTAATGTACATATCTATCTGTATGCCTTCAAATATAGGGGGCCATGAGCAAATATTTCAATGATGACTAAAAAAGCAAGAAAGAACTCACGAGAACCATGGAACAGGAGTGAAGACAAATAAAGTATTTTGCTTGATTATATATATCGTCCAATGTATTCATCACTTTAAAAGGAGAAGCATTGGCAGCCAAAAGGTCTGCGACATTGTAAGTGTCCTTCCTTTTTAGGGGATCAATGCCAAAACGGAGAATAACAAAACGGATATTGAGAGTTTAATTTCAATAATGGCTCCCACGAGAAGTGATCGGCTCAATTGTATTTGTCAGCTTTTGTAAATAATTGTGCTATATATATATAATCCACCAGCCCTTCTTTTCCCTTAATTTGGTTCTACATCTAAGATCTAAGGCTAAGACAAGAGTTGATTTATTATGATGTTTTCATGTTCAGATCGAGAAGAGAAAAGGATTTGCTTCCATTGTAAAACAAGTCACACATCACAAATTATTATACTTGAGCTTAATTACTCGATCGATCTTCATGACCAGTTATCATTTCTATGGGTCTCCATCACTTCTCATTCAAACAATATTCGAACCAAACATTCCTAGATGACTTTCCATTCCATTGTTGCAGTAACTAACTAGAGATCCGCTCGTATTGAATTGGTGATGTCACAAAACCTTTGTAATTCAAAAATTAAAATTGTTAGGTGAAAGTTAATAAATGTTTCTATACTACTTCTTACATACCTCTTTAATTAAAAAATTATTTTTATATTACTTTTTAATACATTATTCAATGTGAACACCTTCCAAGAAACGTTAAAATTATATTTAAATAGTTTGCAATTTAACTCAACAAGAATCTACTTTAAAAAACCAAAGCTATGTCCAATAATCACTATCACCTTATACCTATAAAGAGATGATGCAAAAAAGTAGTACAAAATCACAACAAAGTTGATTAAACCGTCAAAGAATTTGTAAGTTCAATCATGAACTTAGTATGGAAATCACTCAACTACATAAAAGATAACAAAAATGCTGATTTTTTTATTTAAAAATAGTTTTTTTCTTAAAAAAAAACTCTACAAAAGAGTATTTATATTAAAAAGAATTCTAAGTCTAATAGGATACTCCTAATGAATATGGATAAACCTAATAAATAACAATAATAATTCAATGAACTTAGATTTTAATAAAGGTCATATTATCTCTAAAAGGCCTAATAATAACTAAAAGATAAATATAGTAATATCTCAATTAATTTAAATAAGACAAATTATTTTTGTAATTTGTTGACAGAATTGAAGCGCGACTTCAAATGCATGGTTATCTCTTATTTTAATGAATTAAAAGCCGAGTCATATATCATTGGAAAGCTATGAAATGTATAATCTTATAAAATTTATCTACAAAAACAAATATGGACTCTTTTCATTTTCTTGACCTAGATAAACCTAAAATAAAGTCCATAAAAATATCAACCCAAGGTTCTCTAGGCACAAGTAAATTTATGAATGTCTATTTTCTAATAAAACTAGAATCAAATTAAAATTTCATTTGTAGCTCTAGCTATGACCAAAACAATAGTGAAAGGTCAAGACTAGTATATTTGAATCTTCTTATTTCAATCTTTTTGTAATATCTGAATGCCTACCTATAAACTCATCTTGAACATGAATTAAATTAATCAAGACTTGTACTTCATGACTTAATATCTGCTTAAAGTCCATCTTAGCGCATATATCTTGATGAAGTCCATTTAAAGCCTCTTTGAACCTTTTAGTTCTAAATCTTGTCACTAGACCACCTAGTATCTCTAATAGATCTCTTGGTGTTGCTTGGATTGTATCATTACCTCTCTCCTCGAAAGGATTCGTCCTAGAATCATCACCTACATCAAATAAATAGTTATCAGAAACATTGAATGTAGCACTAACATTATACTCACCTGGTAAATCTACTTTGTAAGCATTGTCATTAACCTTCTTTATGATCTGAAAAGGACCATCTTTTTGAGATATCATTTTTTATCTCCTTTATTTAAAAAACCTTTCCTTCCTCACATGCATCCAAATCTAATCTTTCGGTTCAAACCTAACTAATTTATGTCCTCTATTAGCCTTGAATGCACATTGCTTTTTTTTTCTCTATTTATTATCGTATCTTTGCATTTAAATTACGTTCTTCATCACCTGTGTTTTTTTATTACCATCAAGACTAACTCTTTCATCAATAGGTAAAGGAATCAAATATAATAGTGTTAAAGGATTAAACCATAAACAACCCCAAATGATGAATAATCAGTAGTAGAATGCATACTATGATTATTTGTAAATTCAATAAATGACAAATAATATTTCTAGTTTTTTTTTTTAATAATAGCTCTTAATAATTGAGTTAAAGTCATGTTTACTACTTTAGTTTAACCATTTGTTTGTGGAAAACAAGTAGTAGAAAATAAAAGTTTAGTTTCTAACTTACCCTACAAAATCTTTCAAAAGTATCTCAAAAACTTAACATCTCGATCAAACACAATACTCCTTGGAATACCATATAACTGAACTACCTTCCTAAAGAATAGATTTGTTATATTCATTGCATCATCAGTTTTATGACAAGATATGAAATATATCATCTTAGAAAATCTATCTACAACAACAAATATGGAGTCTTTTCCTTTCCTTGACCTATGTATACTTAGAATAAAATCTATGAAAATATCAACTCAAGGTTCTTTAGGAACAAGTAAAGAAGTACATAACACATAAGGCATCACTTTAGACTTAGCTTGTTTACATGTTATGCACCTATCATAAATTCTTTGCACATCTTTTTTCATGTTAGGTCGATAAAAATATTTATGTAAAACTTTTAAAGTCTTAATAATCTTAAAATTTCATATTAATCTGTCATCATAAGTTTCTCTTACAAGCAATTCGTACATTGAATAATTAGACACACATAATCTTTTGTCTTTAAATAAAAATACATCATGCCAAAAAAATCCATTAGTTTTTGCAAGTTCACATTACAAATAAATCCCATGAAAATCAGTATCATCAAAATATAATTCTTTCACATAATCATATTGTAAAAGTCTAGTGTTTAAAGTATTAAGAAGAACATACATTCACGTTAATGCATATGTAACTATATTTTCTTTACCTTGCTTATATTTGATAGCATATAAGAATGTCTCAATAAATTTCACTCACTTGACATACCTACGATTCAACTTACCTTGACTTTTCAAGTGTCTCAAATATTGGTGATCGATATGAATCATAAACTTTTTACGCCAAAAGTAATGTTGCCAAGTCTCTAGATTCCTCACTAATGCATATAAATCTTTATCATATGTTGGGTAGTTTAAAGTTACACCATTAATCTTTTCATTAAAACATGCTATGAGCATTTTATCCTACAATAAAACAACTTCAATACATATATCTAAAATATCACATTTAATCTCAAAAGTTTTTGTAAAGTTAGGCAAAGCAAATAATGAGGTCGAAATAAGCATTTCTTTTAACAAATTAAAATCTTTTTTCTTGTTTTGTTTCTCATTTGAAACTTACAGTCTTCTTTATAATTTCAGTTAATAGAGCAATTAATGTATTAAAATCTTTCACAAATTTTCTATAGAAACTAGTTAATCCATAAAACCTTCTTACCTCACTCACTGTTTTAGGTGTAGACCATTCTTTTATAGCCTTAACACCTTAGCCTCATCCATCTTAATACTTTTTGACTAACAGTATATAAAAAAAATCATTTCCATGAAAAAGTCACACTTCTTTAAATTAGCATACAAACTTTTTTTTTATAAACACACTAGGTATAATGAGATATATATATATATATATATATATATATATATATATATATATATGCTCATGAAATCTTTTACCATAAATTAATATGGTATCAAAATAAACAACTATAAACCTACCAAAAAAACACATATAATATATTGTTCATCAATCTTATGAAAGTATTAAGCGTATTAGTAAGTTTAAAAGGCATAATTAACTACTCATACAAACTATATTTAATTTTAAAAGCAGTTTTTCATTCATCATCTTCTTTTATTCTAATATGATGATAACAAGTCTTAAGATTAATTTTGGAAAACAAATAAAACTCATGTAACTCATCAAGCATATCATCTAATATAGGGATAAGATATCTATACTTTATTGTTATGTTATTGATTACTCTACAATCAACACATATTCTACAAGTATAATCTTTTTTAGGTACTAAAAGTACAGAAACAACACGTGGATGCTCTCTCAAATGTACCCCTTCAATATTAACTCTTCCACTTGCATTTGAAAATCCTTTATTTCCTCGTGATTACTTCTATAGGCTAGTCTATTAGGTATAGCCAAACCCGGTACTAGGTCAATATGATGTTCTATTCCTCTTATAGATAGCAATCCATTTGGAATTTCATAAGGAAATACATTTTTAAATTCCTATAACAAATAAATACAAACAGTAGAAACACATAAATCAAGTTTGTTAGTGTTAAAGTATGCCTTTTTATGTAAGAGTAAAATTATAGGCATATCAGAAGAATAAGCATGTGTAAGATCACTTTTTTTGCATAAAAATTAAAGTGTTTCCCCACTTCTCCTAGACACTCTTATTTGCTCACCTTTTTTTCTTCTCTCCACACTCGGCCTTTCTTTTTTTATTTTAGTTAAAGCCTTCAAATTTGTCTTTAATGACTGAAACTTTATCCTTTGGTGTTTTACACTCACGGCTCATTTTATTTTCACTCAACCTCACATCCTCACCATTATATTGTAACAAGGCATGTTCGATTTCATCTGTTTTCTTCAGCTTCAACTTATCTTCATACACTTGTCTATGTGACAATGGTGCAAACATGTATGTTTTCCATTCTTTTTTAGTGTATAGGAATTTTTAAAACCATTATGCTTAATTTTCCTATAAAATTGCTAAGGTCTCCCTAACAATAAGTGTGCAGCATATATAGAAACAACATCACACAAAACTTTATCTTTATATTTCCCTACTAAGAATGAGATTAAAACTTATTTAGGTCACCCTAACTTCTCTAAATTCATTTAACCATTGAAGCTTATACGGTGTAGCATACTTAGTAGTAATCAAGATCAACTTTCTAACCAAAGTTTTGCTAGCAACATTAGTATAACTATCATTATCAATAATCATATTATATACTTTATTTTTTATGTGGCATCTAGTATGAAAGATATTATTCATTTGTTGCTTAACAACTTTTTCACTAACTTGAACATGCAAAGATCTTCTTATAACCAAGGATTCACTATTAATAACATATTCAACATTACTAACATCTTCAAGTGTTGGCATGTCTTCATATTCAGATTCATCATTATCTGACTCTATTTCTCCATCATCTCTCAAAACTATAATCCTTTTACTTAGACATTCTGATGCATAATGCCCAAATCTTTGACACCTAAAACGCCTAATCTTTATCTTATGCTTCTGCTGAACATTATTTCTTCCTTTTTAACCTATTTTCCCTTATGACTAGGAACATCATGTCTACTAATCATCTCAGCACTTACTTTATCCAACTTTCTCATCAAAGCCTTCATTATTACCTCCAACTTATCTTATTTTTCTACAAGATCCTTCATCTTTGATTTTGTCACACTTTTTTATGACATTGTGAATACATGTAATAAAGGTTAATAACAAAGAAAAATCTCCTCACGCACTCCTTTACATGCTTACATTCGATTTAATGTCACTCTACTCGTGTTTTACGCAATTCAATTAAGCTTTACACTTTAATAATCTCATTATTCCCTTTGCCTTACTATTTTCTTTACGATGTTGTCTTTAGACGGCGCATGCGGTTGATTCCGGCAACTAAAAATATCATTCTGGAGCGTCATTAGATTTGTCTCGGTGTCTCCTCTATGTTGAGATTGCGCATATAGAAAATAGAATTTCAGTTTGGCTTTGATAAACATTACTTTTTTTTCCTCTCTCCCCCTTGATTCTTGCGCCTTGCCCTGTAAATATTTTTCAAGCACCCCTTTAGCTTCTCTTTGTTTTTGATTTTGTCCTTAATCTTTTGGTTGATATTTGTTTTATTTCAAATAACTTATTAAAATCAAAATTTGCTTCAATTTCATCCTCATTTGATTATTTTGTTTTACTTCTCTTTGTTTTTTATTTAGTTCTTGATTTTTTGGTTAATATTTCTTTTATTTTAAATAACTTATGAAAATTAAAAAAAAATCAATTTCAACCTCATTTGATTTTTTAAAATTTATCTTATTTAGTCACATTCTTTTAATTGTTATTTATGTCATTTGAAATAATTTTTATAAGGCAACATTTTTGCAATTACACCCTCAATCATTTTATTTTCATATCAGATTTTATCCTTATTCTTTTTATTGTTTTTTTTCCTTTGCTAAATTAGATTATTAAATTAATTGATTGCATTAAATATAGTCAAGTTAATGACATCTGTTTTTTCTTATCTTTTGACATTTTTTTCCCTATTTATTTAGGTTTTTTTTTCATATTTGCATCATACGAATTTGGATCCTTACATTCTAGCTTGTTGCTTTCTTGCTCTTTGTACACCAAAGTTTTTTTTATCTGCTATTGGATTGCACTTGTACCAACCCTATTTTTTGGGACAAAACGTATACTTAATTTCAAAATTATAGGGAAATTTTATGTATGCATGCATGCATTATTTTTTTCATCTACAATAACCTTTTAAAATTACTAAGTACTCTATCATAATTTCTACTAAAACTCAAACAGAGTTTTCTCTATAATAAAACATCTCAAGTTATCGACTTAACTTGTTTTATTTCCACACACAAATACAATTTTTTGATCCAATCATCCTAATCATGATCCATATCAACCATATTTCAGTAATTTCAATTCCTCCAATAAGACATATAATCAATTATATAATGCATTAATTAATTATAAAGTATGAGAATTTATATAAAATCCAATATACATGAATAAAAAGCAAATAAGCATTAAAAGATATATAAATTCATATATCTACAATTAAAAAAAAATAAGCATTGATGTTTCAATGCTTAAACAAAATACATTACAATTCAAAAAGAACAATAAAGATTAGGTGCATAGACTATCAGAAAGGAAGGGAATCCTCAAAATCTATAATAGAAGATTATCATCATTCCTTGTACCCTAAAGGGGAGAGCAAATAAAAAAACATACAGACAAGTCAAGTGCATAGACTAACCATGCAAGTTCTATATTAATGATCATTTATTTTCACTTCTAATAAAAATATTTAACCACTGAACAGTCGAACTTACAACGACAGTTGTGACAATAACTTTAGTTATTCCCTTGTCTATCATTGTTAGCCACTTGTATTTATCTACAATGCTTTCCAAGTGATTTAATATCCCATTCTTTGCCACAACAACTAGTGAAAAGGCAATAAAAAACATTTCAGAAGATGATAATGCAGTGAGATGCAAGAATAATTCCTATCAGTTTAAAATACAAGAGCTAAGAAATCAGCTACAAGCACTAGTTATAAGACCTGCCTCGGGTCAAAAACTTTTTTCTTAAAAAAATTATACATACAGATTTTTTTCGTTGTAGTTAAAAAAATTATAAGTGTAAATTAAAAATTGTACACATATATATAATCAAATAAATTGTAAACTATGTGTGTTGATAAATAAATAAATAAATAAATAAGTCATCAATGATAATAAAAAATAAAACTGGAAAAATCAAGAAACAGGTGTAAATGATATTTAATCTCGCACAATGGCATATTTACCCTGCTATGTTTGCTAATTTTTTTATTCAAATATTTTTTTAATTTAATCAAACTATAATAGAAATAGACACACATATTAAACTAATTGAATAAAAAAAGAATTATACAAGGTTGTACATATCAGAAATATTATCTAGAAAAAATAATTTTATTTTAAAAAGTAAATTCATCTATACAAAAGATTAAAAAAATATAGATGAATGAGAAAAATCTCTTCAAAAATTAAATGCACACAAAATAATTTTAAAAAATCTCTATTCAAAAAAGAGTAAATAAGGAAATAAAAAAATCACATATGATCGATATGAATTTAAACATAAATTTAAAAATTATCTTACAAAAATAAATAAGAAAAAGATATCGATAAGAAAAAAAATTTTAAAAATAATAACTTGGTTATTGTGGCTTAACTTGTCGGACTTGTGATTCGGGTTATAAACTCAACCGAGTAAAATTATTTTTTTATCTTAAATTTATACAAAACATATATATTTATTAAAAAAAAAAGGCCAAAAAAAGAGTACAGACATGTTGAGCTATAAGCCCGCACTTGCCTGAGCTTGTTTTTATTCTACTTTTTTAAAATTTTAAAGGGGTCGTCTCCTTATTTATTTTGAAAAAAAAATATGCAGACTACATGTCGGCTGCAAGTCCAGATTTCAGCTACCACTATGACGGCCAGAAAATCAGGTTAGTGCCTCTTTTGTCTAAAAAAATATAATTTTCAAGTCATTTCAACCCAAAAACACCTCGCTAACACTCTAGGAACATCCGCAAACCAATCTATCGAGCCCAAAAGCACAAAATCAAACCGGGTTAGATTTTTCTTTCTCAGCTTAGATCTATTTTTTAAGCAATATTGCGGCTCTAAACAAATGCCTCGAAAATCATCTATGTTGCATTTCTAGAAAGACTCCAACACAATAGGTCAAATGACTACCATTTGGCTAAGTGGTGGTATAACACCAACTTCCACGTTGCCACCAAGGCTACCCCCATGAGATATTGTATAATCTAACCCCAATAACTCACATACCCTATTTTCCTAAAGATTTTATAATAGAAGTTATAGATTCTTTTTTTATCATAAGAGAATAGATGTTCAAGACATTTAGAGCTAATCTACAGCATATATAGAAGAGAATGGTATTTATGGATAATAAAAAAAGAAGTGAAATAACTTTTAATTGGGAGATTATGTTTATCTCAAGTTACAACCCTATCGTTAGACTACTATGGCACACTGAGCCTCTCAGAAATTAGTTTCAAAATATTACAAGCCATACCTGGTTTAATTTGGAGAAAATTGGAACATTGGCATATAGAATTGATCTTCCTTCTTCGGTTGCCATCCACCCGGTGTTCCATGTATCTCAATTAAAGAAACGTCTTGGCAATAGAATGGCTACCTCATTACTTCCCTGCTTCTCCAAATAGACTCCTCTACAACCTCAAGCAATTATGGAATGTAGAATGATGAAGAGTGGAAATCAAGCTGCAACTCAAATCATCATCCATTGGAAGAATTAATCTCCTACTAATGTCGTTTAGGAGTTTGCCGAAGACTTCAATCTTGGGTTCCCATAATTCATCCTTGAAGACAAGGTCGAAAATGGAGGGAAAATGTTGTGAATTGAAACTAACATGGGGGAAATCCATTTTAATTGGTACGTCTTGAATCAAAGATAGTTTACTATGGCTTAACAAAACTCAGTGTACCATTTAAGTTCCACCGCAATGTTTAAATGTTCGTTATCTCTGTTATTTGTTGTTGCTTAATTTACACATGTTGTGGAAGAAATAGTGTAGAATATTGTAGCTCAATTCTTAAAAGATTGGATTATAATAGAGTTTCTCAAAAGTGACTTGTTAATAAAGCTATAAGCCTAGAAAGAATAAATAATGAAATGATGAATTCAACAATTCAATGAGTAATAACATTCAATATAAATCTATAATGCAAAACGGCAATGAGAAGTATATGTAAATTTGGCTTTGTGTTTTTATAGGAGAATTTCACAAGCAAACTATAACAAGAAATAGCATGAAGTAAGACTCTTTAGAAAATCAAAATGTAGTAAGTATTATGCTCCAGGTTGTGAGATGATCAGTCAACACAGGTTGGTGACCCCCTTAAGCAACTAGAGTTCAGAACTATGATGAGCACAAATATTAACACTAACATGTTAGCATGGGTATTTAACTAGCGTACTATAGAGTTATAATCAAACAAACAAAATCATTTCCTAAAGGCTCAACTCATATAAATAATCAAATGTTGAGATATCAATCCAGATGTATATAATATCTCATATCAAGAAATCAATCTCAATAAATGACTATGGTTTATCATAAACAATAGATAATAAGCAATATATATTACAAAGAAGCATGATCCATTTCATATTAACAATTCAAAATTATGTTATTCCTTTTGCATATGAAATATTATTCACTCATCTTACTTAAAAGTAGTAAGAAAACAAAAGCAAATAATGAAGGAATCCTATTGACGTTTAGCCCATGGAATATTAGGAGTATCTAAATATAAAAGAAGACTTGGTCAAAACGACTCAAAGCCGATAACATAAGAGAATAAAACTCTACAATTATAAACCAAAATGTAATTATAAAGTCAAACAAATCCACCTAATCATTCTCAAACTTATTGAACCTAAAAGAATTGTTCATCCCTCACTGTTGGGTCAACCGACCAGCTGAAATTTACCAACCATTCAACCCAAATCATCAAGACAACCAGTCAACTAAAATTGACCTACTAGTTGACCAAAACCAATCAGGCCAACCAATTGATCGAGATTTCAAAATCTCAATCAACCAGTCTCCCTAAAAATAACATATCTTCAAACTTTAACTAAAACCTCAAAAACCCATAACAATCAACCCTGAATATTTCAATTAACCCATCAATTAAACTAAAAAACATAAACTTTAAAACTCTAAATCTTAACAAATTCAAAATCATAGCTAATAACAACAATTATACATATCAAAATATAAATATTACCTTAAAAACTTGTTTTCTTTAACTTTCTTTTTTTTATTCCCCTCTCCTCTTCTTCTCCAATCTCTCTTTCTCACTTTTGGTTTCCTCTCTTTTAATTTCTTTCTATTTATATTTATCAATTTTATACAATTATCAAAATATATCTCGTTTACTTATATACCTAATATCTACTTTTCCAAAAGTATCGTTGTCCTTTCCTATCAAATCTTTATTATTCTTTCAAAATATTACAAATGTGATGAACGAAAGTTATTTTTTCTTAATGCTATGCTATAGTGAAAAAATATAAATAATGGGAAACAAATATTGCAATCCATGTATTATAAAAATAATTATTTTAGGATGTTGGCATCTTCTGGATTATGTATTCAAAAGCACTTATTATTTGATTATCAAATAATATGAATTTTATTTATCAAAAGTTATTTGTAATTGTTTTTTTTGCACCTCCACGGTTGCTGCATATGCATTGCAATGATTTTAACATGACTATAGCTATCACATCATGCACTAATAAGCTAGCTTATACTTTTTTTTGTACTAGATAATGTTTCTAATTTTAATTTTGTATATGTTAAAATAATTTATTTAAAAAAATTATTGTTTTAAAACGGCAATTAAAAATATTTTTTAAAACAGAACTATAAAAACTATTTAAAATACAAAACACATAATTACATGAATTTTAATATTTTTAAATGATGCATGGTCCTTGTACACGAGCACCTCTGTATTTGAGGTCATGATCGAATAAAAACCAGGTGTCAATAATTATTTCCTCGTTTTCTTTCTATGCTCTAACGGTTCCCACTCCTCTTTTCGGCTGGCCAATGCATCCATCAATGTCCATGAGTCTAATTATTAAAAAATAAATATTGTTAATTTTAGAATTAATGAGGATTAATTGAGGTGCATCTAAATTGATTTGAATATTTCATATAAATAAATAAAAAATTTATTTAACTAATTAAAAGGAATTATTTCTCTCAAGCAATTTATTATAATGTATTAAGAAATTAAATCTTAGTTACATAACTAATAGCTATTTAAAGTTAAAAGGTAATATTTATGTAATGCAACTCGTAGCTAGTGTTATTGTAAGGCGAAGTGAATAGTGAAAACAATACACATATGAACGAAAGAGTCAAAGATTAATATAAAAATATTAATTGAGATTTATTTAATAATTTAAAATTTTTATTTTTATTTTTTAATATAGTATCAAAATTTTAATAATTAAATATCAATAGTTCAAATCTTACCATTCTTGTTATTTTAATTAAATTAATAAAATTAAACACGATATAATTACAAATTTATAAAGTAAAATTATTCATTAAATTCTTTTATTTGAGAGGACATGCAATATAAATTATAAACAAATAAAATAAATCACACGGATTAAAATAAATTTTTAAAACTTATAATTACAAGTGAGATTTATCAAAGCCTCCATTACAAGGAATGCAATGGATCATTTCGTTATATTACATCACTTATTTTTTATATTAATAACATTACTTATTTTTAATACTGCACGTCGATTATATTAAATCATATAAAACATGTCATGATTTTTTGAGTTGACTCAAATCTGCCCAAGATCGAGCTTGCATGATCCGAATATGTTCACTGAGAATAAAGGATAAAGGATTTCTTTACATATCATCACAGCGGATCTTGGGGACTAGAGTTTCCGGATTTATGATATAGGAAATCAACACATCGTTGCTTCTTCAGAACCATGGCATTGAAAGTCCAATGACATCGGAGATAAAAACCCATATGGCTTCACATTGTTGCTAAACGCTAACCTGAGATTTCAGGCCAACTTTTTATTCAGAAAGCGATGATGATCCACCGCGTGTCACAAGCAAAGCAAATTACCAGTTGCAATTCTAATATTTAATTTTCTGTCTCTATGAAATTTCCAAGATTGCAGACAAGACTCGTTCAATTTTGCTGATAATGCCTGCCAAGTTTTACACAGTTTCTTGCTAGAAACAAAAGGAGGGGGGGGGGGAGCAGAGATTCGCCGCAAACGCTGCCTTTATCGGTGCGTAGGACACAGAATGGAATTAGATCCTGACCTCTATGCCTTCCTTCAACAAGTGCTCTTTTACAGACCGAATGGGCACCTGCAAGCCAGAAAGTCTGAGATTTTGCAAAGCGATAAAACCAATAAAGAAGATGACAAGATAGAGCAGTATGTTCTCAAAGCTCTTATTGTTGTGGGAGGCGGCAACTTGAGATTTTCATGCTGTAAGTTTCACAATATAGAACTCCAATCTCTAATGGTTCATCAAATGCCATCTCATGACATTAAAAAAAAAAAAAAAAGAAAAGCATTCAGTAATTTATATATATATATATAAAGGGCTTTTTTTCATCAATTAAACAGAAGAAAAAACTGGAATGATGATGAAAAACATCTTTTTTTGGATTGGATACTAAAAAAAGAAATCAAACCATTGCTAGCTATACCTCTTTCCTATGGAAAATGCCAGCAGCGAGGGCAGCAGAAGCATTTGTCTTTGAGAACACATCTGAGAAGTGTTCAACAGCACCTGCACCACTGCTTGCAATCACAGGGATGTTCACGGCATCAGAGATCATCTTTATTAGATCTATATCAAATCCTTTCCCTTGACCTGAAAGGCAACACGAGTAATTTTGAGAATTGAAAGAAACAGAATATCGATTCAGTAGAACACCAAACAGAATACATGAATGCACATGCACTGAAGCGAACAATAAAGCCTCTAGAACCCATTGAAATAGTATTGAAACAGTCTTCATATCATTGACAACCACAAACTAATGCCATCACTTTCAGGAAGACAAAAAAAAAAAAAATTCAGTTATGCACATTTTCTAAAGAAATGGTAAGAGAAGAATCATCCTAGCCTCTTTAAAGAAGCTTCAGGGCAGTACTCTTTCTCCAAGATTATTCCATTTTTTATTGCAGAAAATCTAGTTGAAACAGGCCTTTCCCTGAGAAGAAAGAGTCCTCACCATCACAGTCAATGCAATTCAGTAATATTTCTCCAGCCCCCAGCTCTTCAACTGCTTTTGCAAGTTCATAAGCTCCAATTGGTCGACCTTCTCGCCCACCATTAATCTTAACAGATGGGAAAGAAAAGAAGTGAAAGAAATGGTCAGTTAATTTTGGCCTGTACGGGGAATTTGTAGCATCTCAAATTAAAATTATCACATGCAACCCACCATCAGCACTGAAGTCAAGGTGGTGGTGGTTATGTCAAAATTCTGTTTGGCTGACTAAAATTTGACGATTCAGGAACATATTTAATTTATTGTCTTCTAAAAGTAGTGAAGTTATTTGAGCATATGAATGAACTAAGTGTAGACTGACAATGACAAGAGTAGCATCTGGAAATTAAAGGGCATGTCAGTTGAGAGAGAAAATTAACATTCTTCTATGACCCTCTTTGTCCTTCCTGGTGTAGGAACCCTACTATCTTGCAATAGAAGCAGAAATTTTACCTCGGTTTTACATACATGTATTCACCCAAACATATATGTAAATGGCAAGCTAGCATGACAGACACGTGCATGCTAGAGCTTTTAAAATCTCTATCATTTTGCCAGAATGATGGCTAGAAATCAAGTCAAACAGGGTGTAATTAAAAAATACCAACGTTCCAGAAGTAAGATTCAGTTTTAATTGCATTAAGAAATAAAGCTTACCGTGCATTGATACCATGCATATTCTTCTCCATTTGGACCTGACACAATTGTGAAAACCTAATAACCATTCGACATACAATCTGATTACAGAGAACGAATCTAAGCGCATAACTCTCTTATGCATGTATGCACACATTATGCTTGTCGAGAAATTCATTTAGCAGCATAAGAAGGAAACTAGATGGTAAGAGTTAAAAGCATGGTTAAAATCTTGGAAACAAAAAAGGTAAATGATGAATAAAAGTTAAACTTAAATGAAAGACGATCCATTAGATATCTAGTGAGACTCGGGATCTTGTTATTATTACCATCACTATTATCTTTACTTGGAAAATTTCTTATTATATAGGATCTACCACACCCTCATTCCACCATTTTAGCATTTGAACCAATTGCAACGGCTTTTTGGATCTTATGGATTTAAAGAATACCATGAACAACCAGTAAATATGTATTCAATAGCAGATTTCAAGGAAGTAAAAGGAGCTAGCAGAAACAAATTCTTCTTACCTGGGTTAGTCAACCTAATTGACTTGAACTCCACATCACTAGGATCATTGAGGTACACTCTACGAGGGTCAATACTTACAACAACTGCCTGCAATCAAGTATTATCTTCTGTCATGTCACTAGAAAGACAACTTGATCTATGTTTTCCAGCAATACTGATAACATTCTATAAGCTCACTTGGCAATAACATATAAGCCAACTTTGCAAACACAAACTTTTACAATTACCATATATGTTCTTCTACTGATGTGATAAAATTGAAATGGTGTGAAAACCTAATCAGATTAGCTAACACTATCATGTCTTGGTACCTTGACAGGTGCCAGAAAATCTTCTATTTCCATCTCCCGGTTGCAGTAGTACAGAAATTAAAGGAGGAAAGAAAGAATTGAGCACAAAAATGGAAGAGGGATCCAACCAACATAAAATCATTATATGCTAGAAGAGCAAGATTTGCCGAGGAGAAGCCATCAAAACCCAGTGAACTATATTTTGTTCATGAATACATGTAAGGAACCAAACTGGAAACTGAATTTCAGTTAGTAAAATGCTACACAGAAATGGAGCCAACAACATTTGTCACCACATCATCTACATAATATCTGTTTTGTTAATAAAATAAAATGATACAATTCACAATTAGTCAATCATAATCATTTGACAAGATTCATCTAAATCAAACATGTGAATATCTGCATCCTTTTATCCTCTGCTACTCTAGACACCCATTAAGAGCATTTATATGTTATAAAGGCAACAACTCTTTCCAAGAGTATGGTGGTTCAAATATTTCAAACTACACAGGAATTTACCTGATTTCCGTACACTCTTGATATCTGTTCTATGCTGCTCTTCCCAGTCTTTACCTACAAGTGGAGTCCAAGGGCAATTAGGAGGAAATACACAAGGATGTGAACCAAACAGAACTTTTAAGTAAATCAAATACTGGGAAGTGCTGATGATGGGGAATGAAGAAAGACAAGATGGGAATTGATATTTGATTATTTAGGCACTTTAGTGTTGTATGATTATTCTAGATATTAGTGTTATTTAGGGGCATTAGTACTTATTATCTAGTACTTCAAATAACAATCTAGTTTATTTCTTATTTATTAGGTTTTTCTAATCAATTTTTTAAAATTTCCCATTATCATTACATTTACCTTTCCTTATTTTATTTGGTTTGGTGCTATAAATATGCACCTACCTAGACATTCAGTTGTTAAAACTATTGATCAAATAAATTGAGTTTTCCTAAGAGAA
This sequence comes from Populus deltoides, assembly GCA_015852605.2. Lineage (NCBI taxonomy): Eukaryota > Viridiplantae > Streptophyta > Magnoliopsida > Malpighiales > Salicaceae > Populus > Populus deltoides. The sequence continues at coordinate 24,852,891 of CM027570.2, read as the reverse complement.
TTAGTTATGTTGATCTCTGTTCTTGTTTAGTGATTCTAAAGCAATTGCATACCTTAGTTTTTAAATATTCTTCTGCAGCATGGACTGCATCACTTCCAATAGAAATCTTATCAGCCCCAGACCTGAAATATTCGGATGCAACTTCCAAGCTAGAATAATACCTGAATGGAGAATGACTTAATGATAATATGCCTACGCACCTAACTAATCATTAATGACACGTGAAGACGACAAGGAAACTATATATTGGGGAAATTATGGGAAAAATTGTATGCATACAAGTTGCAAAAATGTTGGGCCGTAAGATTGATCTGCCACATAACACTGAAATCATACCTGTCATTGGAATCAGTAAAATCTCTAATTCCACCTCCAACTGTCAACGGTACAAAAACATTTTCTGAAGCGCATCTCAAAACCTTCAAGAGCATGGCAAAACAATTAAAATTATGGATAAATGATACTTCTGTCTACAAGTTACCAACAATTTTCTTATTTTTAGCATGTAATTAAATAGCTACAAAACCAACCTGCAACATTGGCAAATCACCCAAGGGAAAGTCGCGGAAGCCAGTGATATTCAAAAAACTAACCTGAAATTCAACAATAGCATGTTAAGCACATTATTACTGCTCCTTGGCAGTATATGGATCAAATTAAATCAGGTAAAGAAAGCATACCTCATCAGCACCGTCTTTGTAATACTTTCCAGCAAGTTCCACTGGCTTGCCAAGGTTTCTAACCTAAAAAACTCTCATCAATAATACCATTAATCAGATGCAAATACATATTTTCACCGATGGTTACAATTCAGGAAAAGATTGAGACCAAGTAAGTGCATTCACTTAGAATCATCAACTTCTTTCCCTTTTTCTTGGCTAAATAGAATCAAAAGCTTCTTTTTTTCAGGTGAAGGCATTAATCCATCAGCACAACACAAGAACATTCACCTTAAAATGTAACTGGAATCACAATGAGTAATTCGATTCCACAATTCCGGCATTCATTGTCAATTAAAAACAATAATCCATCAAAGATAAAGGATTCCAACCTTAAGAAATGAACTTCAGAAGCATGTCCAAGAAAGAAACAGACAAAACAGCTAAAGCATTTAACAAGGTAATTGAAAAATGCAAGATGTATGTTAGCTTAAAATGTGTATATCTTTGGCCCATTTCAAGGTTTCACAAAGTTCTGGCGCTATTTTTTTCTACTAGCACTTTCAACATGCAGTGGTCTCTAGTCACATGCCAATCCCACACATTGCAAGTGGTATTCTTCGCCATACCTCATTCTTTTCTGCATGTTCTCTTACATCGTACTGGTCTCCTTTGGTTACAACAAGATCTCCTTCGTCATTTGTCCTCACATCAAGACAAGCAATTACCTAAAGAGAAGCAATATCACTGAGCGTAGGACCTTATGAAGAACACACATACACATACTTGGATAAAAATGATTAGTTCGAGTGCATTCATGTGAGCAGTTGCTGTGGTATAGAATTGTCATTTTGCTTCCTTATGGTGAAATTCCTCAGGAGCCTTTCTAGGACTTTCTTTATTTGACACACAAAGCAACAGGAAGGCCCTTTTATGTTGATATTCTGCATATGTACTCATACTTCTAGAGGATGCCTTGTTCTCCTTCATGCAATCATGACTCATGTATATCTTCAATAGAATTTTTATTTATCTGAAAGAACTAGGAGAACAAACAAAATGGATATCCTTCCTAAAAGAAAAGAAAACTGAAATTAAAAAGGAGCGAGAGAGAGAGAGAGGAAACTACAGTCCCACTGATTATCAGCTGAGAAAAAGTATTTATAATCCTTTAAATGGCAATAAAAAATTGTATTATCTCGCAGAAATCGCCTCAACATACAGCAGTTCTTAAATCTCTGTGTTCAAAAAACTCAAATCCAAACAGATGCCAAATTCAAAGGATGAAAAACCATGAGAGCCATTCAGACTCAGTGTACTCACAAAACAAGATTTGTAGCAGGGACAAGGAAAATTCAAAACAACTTAGATAAAACTTAAGTTCGGGAAATATTACCCTCTTTGCAAGTTTTGATGCTTTCCTTTCAGTACGCTTCTGTCTTCAAATAAAGTTTCATTTCATTAGATGTTTCAATAAAGAAGTCAAGAGACATTGAAGTTGCATCAATTTCAGAGTACAGAGTCTACCTCTGTCAGAGATGACTTTGGAAGCAAAAAGCTCCTCAATACTGAAAGACCAACATCTGTGAAATTCATTTTAGATCATATCAATCAATTTTAAATAGACAGTCTTATTAACATTCACATGCAAAATCAGTTACTGTACAGCATATCAGAGATAATTAACCACCTAATCTCAAGCAGAAAACAAGAAAATGGTTCTATATATACTTTTCATACATTCTTCACTGTATATACAAGAGATTCAAGATCATTAGGGCAGAAAGTATCCAAATCCAATGGTAAAGTCTTGAAGGAAAAAAACAACCCCCTTCTTGAACGAAGAGGGACAACAAAATGCAAACGTCAAGATTGTTTACAAAGTGGAGCTGAAATTTAATCATGTTAACAATCCATATGTTGAAGAAAAAGAAAAGTAGAGGTTATGAACAGCTTGCCTCCACTCTTCTCTGGATGGAATTGAACAGCGTGCACTTTTCCCTTTCTAACAGAAGCTATAAATTCATCACCATAATTGCAGGTAGAGGAAATCCACTCTTTATTTTCATTTGACTGCAAAGGAATGCTCATAAACCAAATATACGCATAGCAGAATTATGCAACAAGATAACTGATACGATGAGACGAGAAAAAGAAAGACGCACTGGCATGGCACGGTAAGAGTGAACAAAATACACATGGCGGTTTCCAATGTCATCCAAAATTTCAGAGTCTTTAGTGATTTGCAAAGCATTCCAGCCAATATGAGGTACTCTGAAACCATTTGAGGAGTCAAACCGCCCCACCACGCCAGGAATCAGACCAAGACCACCCACTGAGACAAATGCAGAAATTCAAATACTCTATAAGGAAAAGGAAAAAAAATAGAGAAAGAACAATGTCAAAGCTTCCAATTTAGCAGAAAAAAATACGAGACTGACCTGGACCATTCTCCTCGCTGGACTCGAAAAGTAGCTGAAGCCCAAGACAGATGCCTAAAAATGGGCGATCATTCTGAATATAGGTACAGAGTGCTTCGCCCATCCTGCAAATGTTAATACAAAAAAGAAATGGATTGTTAAATATTAGCACAAACAGCAACAATTGGAAAAGAGAAAAGACAGACAGAAAGACAAACCCAGTGTTGTTAAGGACATCCATAGCAGGTGCAAAAGCCCCAACACCAGGAAATATAAGACGCCTTGCATTTAGAATGTCTTTCGGAGTTTGCACCTGTTTGATTTTATTTCATTTTTCCAAAATAAAATCATAAATTATTATTGCATTACTTACATATACTCAAAAAAGATGAATTAAAAAAATAAATAAAAAATAGCACATCTTTGATTTGGAAACCGAGATGACGAATGGCGTTTCGGACACTACGGACATTTCCAGCACCATAATCAAGCAGAGTCACTACTGCAAAATCCATTAAAAGAAAGGAAAGGAAAGGAAAGAAAAAAAAGAAGTTTTAGTAAAAGATGATGTTGTGTGTATGTTTAAGGAGATAGATGAAGAAAAAGGGGACCTGAATCATCATTGGATGCACGAACTGAGAGATTTCTAGGTGACTTGAACTTCGAAGGAAGGTGGTTTCTCGAGAAATTTTTTGAAAGAGATATAAGAGAAGAAGAGGAGGAGATGGATGGAGTTTTGAAGGAAGAAGTAGGAGGAGGAGTAAATGGTGCTGCCTCCATTACAGCTTTCCGAAACCACTGCTTCGACTGCGGCTCCACAGTATTTCGAAACTCCTGTCCTGCTAATTTTCAGTAGTCGACGATTTGGACTTGTACTTGTGTTCTGTTCTGTTCTGTTCTGTTCAGTTCTAGCCTTCTAGGGTGTCGTTAAGACTTTGTTCCCTCGGCTCCTCCTTTCTTCTTATTTCTTGTTATGGGCTAAAAGTCTAGGTTCAGTTTGGGCCATTATCCACTAATATGGATTTGGGTTTCTAGTTAAAAGAAAATCGAACTAGAAAACAAGAAGTAACGAGCTCTAAGGCTACAATAAGTTTTTTAAAGTAAATTTTTTTTTATAATATTTTTAAATAATATTTTTTATTATTTTTAAAAAAATTATATCAATACATCAAAACTGATAAATCAAAAAAAAAATCTTTTACAGAATGTGATTCTTTTTTTTCTATTACAAATTAGTGTTTTATATATATAAACAACTCATCTTAAAATAACTGTGATAGGAAAATGAATCTCTTCCTACAATTATCAAGATGTATAAAATCATGAGATATAGAAATTAATTCTTAATATTTTGATTTTACAGCTCACGCTAACACTCCCCTTTAAGTTGGTGTAGAGATGTTTTTGATGCCCAACTTGTCAATTGAACCATGAAAGCTTTTGTTAGAGACAGTCTTTGTGAGCATATCAGCAAGTTGATCAACTGATCTAAAAGAAAAAAAGTGAAACACTCTTTCTTCGAGATTTTGTTTAATGAAATGTCAATCTATCTCAATATGTTTTGTTCGATCATGTTAAATTAGATTTTAAGATAGTTTCATTGCAGTTTTATTATCATAGTCAAATTCATTCCTAAGTTGGGAGTGAAACCAATTTCTTAGAGCAGTCTTCTAAGCTAGAAAAGTTCACGGAGGCCTTTAGTCATTCCTCTAAACTCGGTCTCAGCACTTAACAATGCTACTACTTTCTGTTTTTTACTCCTTCGTATAACTAAGTTGCCACTAATAAAAATGAAGTAGCCAGATGTGGATTTTTTATTAGACAAGTTCCCTACCCAGTCAGCATCCATGTAACCTTCAATATCTAAGTGGCCATTATTGGAGAACATAAGTTCTCTCCATGAAGTGGATTTTAGATATGGAATTATTCAAATAACTAGATTCATATGGTCCTTGCTAGGACAATGCATGAATTGATTGGCTAGGCTAACCCACTAATCATTGATATCTCTCTTTATATGTTTGTTCCTGATCAGGATACACTTCAAGTTTCTGATTCTGAATTGTTGGAATGTCTATCGGCTTGCAGTCAAGCATTCTCACTTCAATCAAAAGGTCCAATACATACTTTCTTTTGAAAATAAAGATGACTCGTTTTGATCTAGCTTGTAACACCCCACCATACCCCACTCGTAAAATATTGTCCGCTTTAGCGCACAGGCCTCACGGATTTGTTCTTGCCACGCATGACTACAAAACATGTCTTACTAGTCAAGGTGAGCATGTTTATATAAAGCCCTCCCCCAAATCCTCACTCGCCGATATGGAATATTACAATCCACCCTTTTAAAGAGCCCGACGACCTCGTCGGCACCACCGGACAACCAGTGAGTCGGGCTCTGATACTAATATAACACCCACCTCACTAGCAAGATATTGTCCACTTTGGCCCACAGGCCTCACGGATTTGTTCTTGGCAATAACGTATGGCCCCAAAACGCGTCTTACTAGTCAAGGTGAGCATGCTCATATATAGCCCCCTCTCAAGTCCTCATACGCCAATGTGAGATATTATATAGTCATTTTGATCCCTAAGAAGTACTTAAGTCCACCCAAGTTCTTCATTTCAAATTCAGTAGCTAACTACTTTTGCAACCTACTAATTTCTTTTTTATTATCTCTTGTAATGATCATATCATTTACATAAATTATTAAAATAGTTACCTTTCCTTCTTATCTTTTCAGGAAAAGGGTATAATCTGAATTGTTTTGTTGAAAACCATGCTAAAACAACCAAACCATACACGTGGTGACTATTTTAATCCATATAAAACTCATTGTAATTTACATACAGTTCTGAGAGTGGGTGAAACATATCCCGGTGGACTATTCATATACACCTCCTCCTCAAGATCTCCATAAAGGAAAGCATTCTTTACATCAAATTGGTGTAATGGTCAATCTAAATTTGTAACCAAGGATAACAAAACTCTGATTGTGTTTAGCTTCGCCACTAGAGAGAAGGTCTTCTGATAGTCTATTCTGTATGTATGTGTGTAACCCTTTGTAACTAATCTCGCCTCATATCGCTCAATAGATCCGTCTGTTTTATGTTTAATGTAGAACACCCACTTACACCCAATAATTTTCTTTCCTTGTGGTAGTGTGACAATGTCCCTTGTTCTATTATTTTCCAGGGCTACCTTTTCTTCCTGGATTGCTTGGGACCATTAGAGATCTACCAAGGCTTTATGAATCCCATAAAGAATCTGACAAAAGAACAACTTGTGTGCAAAGGCTTTCAGAGGCATGGGTAGTCTTTGCATGGATATATAATTAGAAATTGGGTACTTTGAACTTTTCCCCTCATCATCTAGCAAGTAATAGGTTGAGGGTTTGCCCCTATTGTGCCTAAAATGTAAGTGATAGCTAATAGAAATATCCAAAATATTATTGGAAAATGGTATAGAAAAAATTACCTCAAGAATATCCTCACGAAGAGGATTTTCATTGTCGAGTACTTTAGGAAGAGGGGTTTTAATATATGTGTGATGTGCATTTTTTTTTATCTTCCTCGGCTATTGTCTTATTGACGTCTAGCCTTGTTGCTACAATAGATTTATTCATATTAACGCCCTTTGCAACGCCTTTAAATGCTATATTTGGAGCTATTTCTAGTGATATTTTGATGGCACCATTTGTTGGGCTTTTTGCACCATTCCCAGCAACCACATTTGAAGTTATTTTTGCCATATTTGGAGCTGCTAGTGTTTTTATTACAACAAAATTTCTTCTAATGTTTTGGGTTATCTTTTTTTTTGTCATGTCTTGAGCACCACATGTTATCTCTATTTATATTACATTTTGAACGTTTTAAGCACCATATGTTGTCTCTATTTATATTACATTTTGAACGTTTTAAGCACCATATGTTGTCTTTAGTTATATTAAATTTTGAACGTCTTGAGCACGACATGTTGTGCTCCACCACTTCTACTCTTCATCTCATGTCTCCCCCTAAAAAAGGATAAGTTAATATTTTTCAAGAGTGAAAACTTTATGAACCTAAAACAGTGACATCCATTATAGTGTATAGCCATTTTTTAAGAGGATTATAGTAACAAAATCCCTTCTTATTTATATCATACCCCAGAAACACATAACGAACAACACATAGTTTAAATTTTGTCCGTTTATGTAGATGAACAAATGCAACACAACCAAACACACATGGTGGAATAAGAAGTATAGACGATAAAGTAACATTTTGTGATAGAGCATATAGTAGAGTCTTGAATCTCAAAACTTTAGAAGGCATGTGATTCAATAAATTGACGACAGTAGCAACACTATCATCCTAATGCCTGCCAATACTTATGATCCAAATAACAATACACGTGCAATTTTAATAATATGTCAGTATTTTTGTTTGGATCAAAGAATCTGGATTTTTGCTAAAAATTGATTATAAATGATAACATGGAATGCACGAAACACATCAAATACTTCGTCTTTGCATTTCAGCAAATATAGTCATATTATCCTAGTATAATCATCCATAAAAGGTTATAAACTAATGTCTACCAAAGACAATTTTAATAGGAGATGGTCTTCAAATATTAGAATGAATCAAGGCAAAAAGGATATCACTTTTGCTAAAACTGATTGGAAAAAATACACGATGACTCTTGGCTAAAATGCAAGTTTCACATCTAAAGTTTGAATAATTCAAATTCAAAGATAATTTCGGAAACAAATGTTTCATGTAGCTAAATAATAGATGTCCCAGTCATTAATGTCATAGCCAAATCTATTTTTCTTTTACAATTATTGAACGACTTATAATGTTGACTCTACATGGACTGAAGTCTTCCATGTAGTATAACCCCTCTCTCTCTTAGTACCACACTTAATGATCTTCTTCATGAGAAGATCCTGAAAAAGACAAAATTTTGAATATATTAGTGCTACACAATTTAGTTCTTTAGTAACTTGACCCACTAACAACAACTTATTTTAAAAAGAAGGCACTAATAAAGTATTGGTCAATGATATAGAGGGTGATATATGCATTATTCCAACCCCTCTAATAGGACATATAACCCTATTAGTATTGGTTATACCGGTCCATCTTGGTTCTATAGTATTAACAAAGTCTCATGGACAGAAAGTCATGTTATATATTGCATTAGTCCACTATCTAGTCATTATTAAATTATTTAGAAGCAAGTAATGCACTACTAGTATAATAACAACTATTACCTTAATCTTTAAAATAAATTATGGCTTCATCTTTTGATTTTACAAATGGAGTTAATAACAGTTAGGGCTTTGTGTTTGCCAATACTGCTTGTCTCGTGCCACCAACAGTTGTTCATTGCTTTCGTGCCTTTAACTCAGTCCACCATTTTGGGTAACCATGCAATTTAAAGCAGATGTCTTATGTATGCTTTATATTTTCATAATGAGAATAATTGTTGCCTCCACTCTCCACTTATCCTTTAGTTTTTACTAGATTATACATGTTGCATCCTCATAATGAAAGCGTCCCAGGTTTGGCTATATGGAGTGCTTGTTGTCGTTGTGAACTAGCTTTCCCTCTTCTAGAAACTATAGATACAACAGTAGGATTTACTATTTGTAAGTATAACCGTATGTTTGATGTCTTCTCTTTGAACATAGGCATAAACTTGTTCAAATATTGGAAACAGTTTCAATTGAAATACATCACTTCTTATCTTGTCGAGCCTATCATCTAGTCCATCCAAAAAATATATATAAACTTGATCCTCTTGAATGAGAGCATTATACTTTTGTATGTCACTAACACATTTCATAGGATTTGGTATATGGTAATTAATTTCCCTCCTTAAGCTTTAGAGATAATTGTAGTATGATTTTATGGATTATCCTGATTGTTTCATCCATGTTACTTGTCTCTTCAAATCATACACATGAGATGTATAAAATCCATCAAAATAAGTTGTAGCAATTAAATCTCATACTTGTTTGGTAGTTGTGAATCGAATAAAGTTTCCTATAAGGAACCACTGAGTTAATTATCCAACCCTTCACAATAGAGTTTTCTGTTCTCCATCTTCTGAAGTTCGGATCATTTGATTATGATTGTGGAAGGTCACCATTTATGTATCCCAACTTGTATTTTCCTGATATATCCATCTTTATAATTTGGGACCATAAAGCATAATTGGTACCATTAAGTTTGATACCAATTTGTACTATAACAATATCATAGATTACTGCTAGGATCTGGGCATAGTTTTGAGTTGCAACTTTAGTCATTTTTTTTTTGTGAGATTGTCAAGAATTACAGTTGTATTTGGCTACTCTTGTTCAATCAAATTATTTAGAATATGTTTAAAAAACAAAAATGGTTAAATGACACTTTTATTTTGAGGGATTGCATTTTTGGCAAATGAAAACCAGTAATTCTCATAAACATAATTAGATCTTTAAGATTTTGGTTCGTAGATAAAATTAATCCCTCCGTCCAAATTTGTTAACTTGAAACATTAAATTTTAATTAAAGTGATTTATCAAACAAGCATATGTATTTCATTGATTAATTTTGAGGAAATAACTACCAATTGACTAAAGAGTGTCTGTATGCAATAAATCACAAGCACATGTCCTATTGTCCTATAAGTCATTTTAATTCAAATTTAACATTTCAAGTTAACGTATTTGGATGAAGGGATCAATCATATTGATGATTTTATCAATGCAACTTCTTCAATTTCTAGTGCACTCTCATATCCTACATTCTTTTTGTGTTTCCTTGTCAATGTCATAGTATTATCTTCATCAATAATTTGGTACCCACTCATACTTCGATCATCTTTACTTGTAAGTTTGATTTTTTAAAAAACAAAATGCAATTGTTACAACAAAGTTTTAAAAAAAGATACAATTTAAATTTTTTTAGAAAAATAGCATAATTTGAAGAGAATCGTAATTTTAAATCGTGTTTATATCTATATAAAAAAATATTTTAGTCTACTATAAGATAAATCTGTCAACATTTTAGCATAAAAGTACAAAATCTCATGCTTAAACTTGTAAACCAATGAAAGTTCTTGCCTTGCAAATTAACCATTTAATAAACTTCAACCACCAATTTAACTTTTAATGGACATAACGAAGATATAAACTAGAGAAAATTTTGCATGATTTATGGTGTCAAAGAAACTGCTTCTGTTGTATGTAAAGATTCTTCTTCTAGCACCATCCTTTTTTCTCTAAGAGCCTGACAGCATCATCCTCTTTTTCTGTTGTTAAAGGGCTCAGTCTTGTGGGCTTTTATACAAAAAAAAAAAAACGTTGAAGATAACAGGGCCTTTGTTGGATTAAAAAGGTTAGGTGAGATAAGGCTATAATTGTGAAGCCACTGCATGACGATGAATTTTTTTTTTCAAAATTAAATGTTGCTTTATGAGCTAATAAAGTTGTTAAATTATATTGCCCTTTTTCCTTGCAAATTATGTTTTTCAATTTCCCTTTTGTTTTCTTCTATATGTTTTGAAAGTTGGAAATCTTTTCCTTTCTTTTTTCTACTAAATTTTCCTTCTTTTTTATTTTTTTCTCAAGTTTGATTTTTCCAATTTTAATTTCAGGCAATAATGAGTGAAGTTGATAATTATTCAACAGAAAAGTAATTAATATTTTTGAAAGAGAGAAGATATATAAAGAGATTTTCTTATTCTAGTCAAGTTCCCAACCTTCTTCTATTATCCCTTTCTTTTAATACATTTTATTAAGAATCTATTCTAAACAAAAAAAATGAATTAGAATTTATGAATTACCATTGTTGCTGGAATCAATTGAAGTGTACAATGAATACATTAATGTTTAAAGAACCGTTATTGTTATTAGTGATTGTTTAATACATATGCTAATAACAATAGCACTTGTTTATGACATTGCTAATTTTATTAGCGACTGTTTATTAAAACATGTTATTTTTTCAATATTTTTTTAATTTTGTGTTATATGCTAGTTTGAAAAGAAAAATAAACAAATTGTAACTTCTTGTAAGGAATCTCTATATCAACATCATTAACATCCAAATCCTTCATGTCAATATCAATGTCATCCACATCATCACCTCCTTCATCCAATTGAACACATCATATTATGTTACAACTACCTTTTATATAATATTTTATTAGATCTTGCATATTTAAATATGCCACATGTTATATATAAGATTAGTTTTATTGTCCAGGTGATCACGGTAAGTTGGACCAAAACTTCTTAAAACATTAAAATAAAATTATCTAAATATTAGAAATGTTTTTTTTTATAGTATCATTAAATTCGATGTAATAATTAAACTTAAAATATCTTGATCTTTACTTTTTGTTTAGCCCAAATTTTAATTTAAATGACATGGGAATTGTCTTAACATGACCTTGTTAATTGAGCAAGTCCAAAAAAATATATAAAAGCAAAAAAACATTAGGTTACCTCTAGTCAACCCGCCAAACCTACACCCCGGATTATAGACTCCACTAGGTCGAATTGAATTTTTTTATCTTATTCTATGATAAAAAAAAAAACATGAAAATCAATTTACCATCAATCTAATATTAAAAAATAAAATCAAATAAAACTCTCATATTAAATGATGAAATCTAAAGAAATAAAAATCAAAAGATAAAAAAAGAGGAGCAAAAAATATAAATGGCCCGTGACCTCGTCAAAGCAGCGTCACACATTAACCAATTCAACTACCACATGAGGTTGATATAAAATTTTAATATATATATATATATATATATATATATATATATATAAACATGATTTATTATTTTATATGAATAGTTAAACTAACTCAAACTCTTTTAGTTGAATCTATAATATATATCATTGAAAACCATTCTCATTTTTCTTTCCAATAGGGTGTTTGAGAATATGGTTGTGGTTGTTTTTTAAAATATTTTTTTTGCTCATAAATGCATTAAAATAATATTTTTTATATCAACACATCAAAACGATCCGAAAACATAAGAAATTAATTTTAAGCAAAAATATTGTATTTTAGTAAATCTCTGTTTGGATCGCACTCCCAAATGAGGGGTAATATATCTCTTGCAATAAAACCCAATAATTTATCTTATTTGGTTAATTACATCCAATCTTTTTTTAGTTGTATTTAACAATTTTGAAAATTGCAATTATTTTAAATCCATATAATCTTATAATTAGTCTCACCCCAACATACTTAGAGTTTAGGCTTTGTAACCTAATAACCACCAACATACAACTTTAAAACACATTTACCAAAAACATACAGGGCGTGAATGTTTCACTGTAGCATAATACACAATTTATTGTGGATTGCTATAGTGAAATTATCTTCTTGTTATTGGATGGAAAAAAAAAACCTTTGGGTGAGTGTTTTGGTCTTTCCACTAGTTCACTGGTCATTAAAAGATTATTAGGGGTATGTTAGTCTTTTTCAAATTTTTTTGTACATTGGAAGCGCCACCGTGTCCTCTTTCTCATGGTGTGGCACGTGACGATGTTTGGTGATCATATTGTCGCAGGTGATCGTCCCCTCCCCTTTTTTTTTCTCTATTGTAAGGTAAAGGGTACAATTGTTCTTTTTGTTTTTTTTTTCAATTTTAGTCCTTATTTTTTTGATTTCTTATTTCATTATTATTATTTTTATAAAAGTTTTATTTGTTTTCCAATTCGTTCTTCAATTACAATTTCTCATATGTTTTTTTTTCTTTTTATTTTGGTCCTTATTATTTTAATTTTTAATTTATTTCCTTGCCCCTTTTGTTAAAGTTTTATTGGATTTCAATTTTATCCTTCAATCAAAGTTTATGTTGTTTAATTTTTTCAACTTGACCCTTGTTCTTTTGATTTGTTTTTTCTTTTCTTAAAGCTGTTTTTCAATTCAATTTTACACTCCAATTGAAAATTTTTGGTTGCCCTCTAATTATTATTATTATTATTATTATTATTATTATTATTATTATTATTATTATTATTACCCTCATTCTTTTAATTAAAAATTTTTCTTAGATCATTCTGTGTAATTGATTTTTTTTCCCTGGTTTCATCTTTTGATATTTGATTTGTTGGAAATTCAACTTTGCATTTTTTTTCTATTTGTAGCACTTTAGATTTATTGATTCAAGTCACGAGTTTGAAAAACTAATGTCATTTGATTTTTTTTGCTCATTTTTTTTTACGATCTTATTGTTTTGCATTAGCTTCTTTTTATATATTTATTTTGTGATTAATTTGATTTTTTTTCTATAGGTTTATCCAAATCTCATGAACCGGATCACATGTTTTGCATACCTTTTTTGGACAAAATTTTTTTAAAATAATTATTTTGTTTATGTTTGATTTTTGAAGATATTATTCTAATTCATCTATATTTTTTTTGTTTTATAGAAATGAATTTTATTTTTCAAAATAAAAAAAATTTATTTTTAAGTAATATTTCTTAAATGTTCGGCCTTGCATAATTGTTTTTAGGGTGTGGGTTTATTCAATTAATTTAATTTATGTTTCTATTTCTATTATTTTTTATTAATTTAAATAAATAAGTCAAGTAAACTTGATCAGGTAATATCTCATTTTATGTGATTGAATATCTTGATCTACATTCATCTCTTAATATTTTTAATTTTTCTTTTGATTATTGTTAATGATTTTATTTATTTATTTACATAGATATTTATCAATTTATTTAATTAGATGGTTATATATGTTTTTATATTTACATTTTGATTTTTTTTGTAAGAAAATATATCAAACCCTGGTATTTTTTTTTTATGTAAGAAACGGGGATCGAGATTCTTCAAGCTGGTTTTTAAATCTCTCCAACTTTTCAGTAGCTTTTCCATATGCAACATTAATAGTATAAGATGAATTATCAGTTTATTTAATGTCTTAAAAAAAACTAATCCAAGTGCCTATCCCACTTTCCCCTTCCTTTTTACTTTGTGTGAGAAATTAGATTTTTTATAAGGGCATCCATCTCCAATGGAATAGGAAAAAAAAATTATTTTTTTTAGTTTTTATTGTAATTTTGCAGTTCAAAAAAAGATAGTCAAATGAAGAGTCAAAATAATTTATTTTTTAAATAATAGTTTTGTCAAAAGTCAAAATAATATATATATATATATATATATATATATATATATATATATATATATATATATCCCGTTGATGTTACCTTTTCACAAATAATCCTTTTCTTCTTTGTTTTTTTTTTTAAAAAAGAGATTATGTTCATTTTCTTATTACTATGTAATGAAATTCATTAATATGGGCTGATGTTTACTTGTTATATGTCTGTCTTGGATTTATTGAATGCAAGTACTCTTCACTCAATCGTCAGTTATTACCTCGAAATTAATCAATAAAAATATAGAGACATGTGCCTTACAAATCATCTTAATTCAAGTTTAACGTTTTAAGTTAACGGAACTTGACAGAGAGATCAATTTTACAACCTTGATTTTTTTTTATTATATTTTTTTAAAAAATTAAAATTAATCTTGTTTGAGATTTATGGCTGTCTCTTCTAATAAATATACTTTTTAGAAATTAAACTTGTGTTCTCACCTTTCCAGTAGTATAATGATACTTTAATTACTAGACCAACACTTCATTGATATAATCTTGAGAATTTGATTGTTTTCTAAAACACTAATTTCAGGAAATTAATATTGGGAATCAAGGTTGGTTTCTGAAATACTAATTTTAGTTGTAAGCTTGTTTATATTTATATTTTAAAAGTGTTTTTAAAAAAAATTAAATTTTTTTTATTTTTTAAGTATTTTTATCATTTTAATGTGCTGAGATTAAAAATAAATTTGTAAAGAAAATCATTTTAATACGTTAAAAAAAAAATCTTATGATAATATTAAATAAATTCCATTAAAACAAATAAAAATCGTTTTTTTCAAAGAGCAAAGCAATTAGTGATCAAAGAGAAGGCAGCACGAGGTAAAGTTAGGTTGAGAGGAGAACAAATGATAAAGCCTAGAAAGAAATCATGTGGACGAATTCATCACACGTTACATGGTGTAGAATTCTGGTGAAGAGCCGGTCTTCCGAGAAGAAGACGCTCTATGTGGCCTACATGGAAGCATCGTATGCCACTTTCAGGTCACACAATTCCGGTGCGCCGTCTACCACCTATCATATGAGAAGTTACCACTGTTGCCATTTTATTTATTTATTTATATATTTGATTACTTTTCTACAAGTCATCGAGAAAATTTCCTGTACCTCCTTTTTTTTTTTTTTTTTTTTCGCAGGTGGTATTTTGAATAGTTATTATACATTGTTTATTTTTATGTTTTAAAAATATTTTTAAAAAGGTTTAATTTTTTTTATTTTAAATTTATATTTTTTTATGTTTTTAAATCATTTTAATGCATTGATATCAAAAATAATTTTTAAATAATAATAAAAATATTATTTTTATATATTTATGAATGAAAAACACTTTAAAATATAACCATAACTACACTCCTAAATACGCAGACAAAACAAAAAAATAAACAATGTAGGAGTAAAATACTAAAAAGAAGAAGATAATGTAGCCTGACTGGTAGAAAGAATGAACGGGTAAATTAGAAGGAATAAACTTCACGCAGCGCTATTCAAGCCACCAGTCTCTCCTTTGGATTAATAAACGGAGTAATCTTTTGTTTGCCAGGAGAATGGTAAATAATACTTGCCAGAAAAACAT
Organism: Populus deltoides; assembly: GCA_015852605.2. Lineage (NCBI taxonomy): Eukaryota > Viridiplantae > Streptophyta > Magnoliopsida > Malpighiales > Salicaceae > Populus > Populus deltoides. The sequence goes on along the minus strand of CM027570.2, from coordinate 24,837,065 downwards.
CAGCAAAAGGTTGCAGGAGACATGAAAGCTACCTACTGCTATACTGGCATTACTCACCCTCTACAAGAGAAGAAAAAAAAATAAAAGAAAAGAAAAGGACAAGCTCCCTTTGTGCTTTTTGGGCGTACAAGCTCTATTATTATTAATTAACAAAAACAAAAGGGGGAGTCATTCTCACCCACACGCACACTGTATATTACAAATAATGTTTTGCTTTTTTCTAATTGTTGAATTTTTGTTATGATTTCTAGGGATAGTGTCATCTGTGGATTTGCTCCTATAATCTAGATTGTTTTGATTTATAAATTTAGTGGGGTGTTTTATTTTTATTAAACTTGACTTTTTTATAATTTATTTATTCTCATATAGTAAGAAAACCAATTGGTTTAAAAAAAATTATATTATTAAATTTTTTAAAGAAAAAAAATTAAAAGGTGTGAAGAAATTACTATTCATTCACATCCACATTGCAAAGTGAATTACAATATTTTGTTTTTTTTTTTTTGTTATGACATTTTTTTCAAATTTATTTTGTCGATTTTATCTTTTAATATTATGATGACTGAGAATTTAGCTTCGTAATTTGTTTCCTTTTATTTTATATTTTTATAAAGTTAACATAGATTATAGGTTTATCAAGATAATCTCGGTGTACGAGTTTGGTGGGTGTCTTTGTTTTCTTTTTAAATTAAACTTGACTTTTTATACCGTCTATTTTTTTCTTATATAATTAAAAAATAATTTCAAAGAAAACAATGTTATTAAACTCTATAAAGTTCATGGACTTGTTCACATATTTGGTTGGTTGATTTGGTTCGCAGGTCTAACAAGTTTGAATTTTTTTTTTTAATTATTTTTTTCGATTTCATCATTAGATATTGAGTTAATTGAGAATTTAGTTTCATAATTGGTTTTGTTTCTCTTTTTAAAAGGTTATCGTGGTCTCAAAAAAACATTTCGGTATTAGGTTGATGTTTGATTTTGCGATCGTCTATTTTTATTATCATATAGTTAAGTAAAAAATAGTTTATAAAAAACAAATTATAATCCCAGTGGAGTACATAACTCGGTTCATAGGTTTCGCATGCTAGTCCAAGTTACCCTATCATATGTTTAACGAGTTTACCCACCAACCAAATATGTTTTTTTGTCATATTTTTATTTCATTATTTAATATTGAATTGATTGAGAAATAAATTGCATTATTTATTTTTATTTGCTTTCTATAGGGTTATTAATCTCAAATAAATATCTATTTTCATGTTAGTGTTTAATTTTTTGAGCATCTATTTTTATCATATAATTAAATAATAAAAAAATTTATTAAAAAAAAGTTATTAAATCCATTAGAATTCATGATTCCGGTGCATGGGAGGATCTAAGTCGATCCAATCTTTAATTATTTTAATATTTATTTTTAAATTGTTATATTAAATTTTTTTAAAATTAAATTATATTTTTATTAGTTATTAAAATTATATTCAAACTCGTTAATTTAAATAAGGCTCGCTACTGTATAATTGAATTAAAAACTAAGTTAAACGAAGAGCTAAGCACCTGCTTGGCTTGGTTAAGTAATATTGTTAAGAAATTCTATATGCTATTAACAATTTTATTTTGTTTTATATTTAAAAATAATTTGGTCCGATATGCCGTAGAGCACGGGCCACCCGTGGATACTGAAGAACGTGTACAACAAACAAGGCTGCTCTCCTCCTACCTACCAATCCACCGGTCAAAACTGATGTCGCCACTCCATAAGTTCATACTGCCACTCCTCAAGCGGTATAGAATGGTCGATGGAAATGCTCATTCAGTCCTTTAGACTCAGAGGAATGGTTTTTTTTTGGAGGACATCTAATTTTTTTTTCTAATATAAAAATTTAATTTAATATTTTTCATATAAAAAATAATTTTTTATTAATTATCAATTTATCATAACATATCATTTCATTTGTGTCACAGATCTATAAATCATTAGCATGATGAATTATTATTATTTTTTAATTAATTAGATTTTGAATTTATTTTATAGAAATCACTTGTTTGAATTTTATAAATTTTAAAATTATTAGAGATTTATATGATTATTAACTTCAAGATCTATAAAATTAATTAAAATACATACAAATTGATTCGAATATTTATATTAATAATAATAATAATAAAAAATCATCATCAGCGAATTTAGATTAAAACTGAAATTTTATCAGTACTCCTACTGCCAGACAAAAATAAATCTATAAACAATCCACCGTTCACAAGTCATAGCTAGGAAAAACTTTGATGAATTATGATAAAAGCCAGAAAAAGAAAAGTCAAAAATATAATTAAAAGTCAGCCTTCGACACCCAACCAACTACTAGTCCTGCACTTGTACTCGTACTCTTCTATTTTTTTCCTCAAGTTTCTCGTTTATTTTGTCGTGATCTTGTAGCGGCGAGAACATTTCAATCTTTTAACTTCTTTAGATTTCCAGAACTTCCCTTCTGGCCGACCTCTCTCTTTCCTTGACTCTCCTGCAATAAAGAGTTCTGCAAATCTACAAACCCTCCAAAATCTCAAAATCCTTTCACCCTCAAAACTTGCACAAGATCTACCAAGAAATCCGAAGAGCTCAAACCTCTCTCCCTCTTGTCTTTGGAACTCCAAATATTTGTATCAATAACCGAGAGCCGTGTATAGTTTGTTTTTTTATTTTAAAAAAGTAACTTTTTTGGTGGCTTTGGCTTTAAGATGCTGCAGCTTTTCTTTACGGTGGCTTTCTCTGCGGTGCCTTTGACTTTGTACATTCCACCTATGAGGAGCTTGAATCTCTTTGTGGAAACCATGGAAGGTCTGTTAAGGGAGTCAAGAGTTTATACCACGAGACTCTATCCTCGTGCAAGGCACGCGTGGTCTAGGTTCTTGGATATCTTGCTTTGCAATTTCAGGTTAGGGTAGAAGAGGATGTTCATGTACATTCTTCTTCTTCTTATCTGCTTTATCTTTACGGTCGTAGAACTGATGTAGATTGCAATAAGTTGTTGTTACTTTAGTTTTAATTTTGTTGGATGTGTTTATGATTTTGTGCGGGATTACGAATCATAGAGAAAAGCTTGAGGGTTGTTATAAGGATGCTCTATAAATTAAGAGTAAACAAAGGATGGTTTTCTCTCTTCTTGGGTTCCTTGTCCATGTGAAGATTAAGGTTTTGGAGATGGGGTTTGCTTTTGTCATCAGTCAACATGAAGCAGAATTCGGGATTTTGGGTTTGTTTTCTGGGGTAATCTTTGTTAATTTTTCAAAACTTTTCAGCTGACTCTTGCTAAAAAGAAGAAGAAAAAGAAAGTCATTTGCAAGCACAATAATTTCCGAAGGAGGGGATAAAAAGGGAGACATCTTCTTTCCCATTATAAAATCATCGAAACTGGGAATTGGGATAAAGATAGAACACAATAGTGTTTTGGGAAACGAAGAACCAAATATCAAATGAATATGGGAGTGTTTACTGGTTAGCATGTAAGTTATATTTGTAATCCATCCAAAACAGAAGCGAAGACGAAAAACAAAGAGATAACGCCATTGATGCCCGTGGGTTTCTTTTTTGTTAGGACAAAAAACACGGCAACATGTACATCGGTATGTCTAAAATCGGATGGCAAGGTTTGGCGTTTAGCCATTATTGCTAACTGTGTAGTCGATCATGTTCAAGAGCTAAACTCGTAGTATATACGCAAGGAAGAGAGACACATACAGAAAGACCTTAGCACCGAAAGATTTTCACAGGCGAGGTGGTTAGGCATGATTTGAGATGACACGAAGGACTCCCAGCTGATTCTTTGCAATAGACACTCTGTGATTGATGACGATATAAGAAACAGTATATATGTCCTATGAATGCTGCCTCCGAAGATAAAAAAAAAACCCATCAGTGTCCATCCTTTCCAAAATGTGAAGTTTTCAGCAAATCCGGTGCACAAGCTTAACCAACCACCAACAAGGAATGGTGCTTTTATGTGTCGTTGTTTCATCTTTTTTGTTCTCATGCTAGTTTGAAAGACAGACAACTCGTGGGACTGATCATTGAATTATTGTTCAGCCGTGTAACATTTGTGAAGTTCTTCTGTCTTCATATGTAAAAAACAAAAATGCGTCAATCTGCAGCTTGGTGTTTATACCCTTCTTTCTTGATGGATAATGAAATGCTTAAATAAGTCATCTTGGTAAGCATAGCCATGGAAGAGCAACAACCCCAAATAATACGAACCAATAGTGCGTTTTGCATCACTCGTATGTCTTTGGAGTTCAAAAATACAAATTTTATTGGCTATAATGAGTTTGAATTCGCTTCTTACAGTTTTCTCTTGTTGACATCGAATGAATCAGATCAACCAAGGAACAAGAATTAAAGAATGTGAGGTGTTGATGTATGGATAACAGAAAAACAAGGTGTAATGACGAGTTTCAGCTGGGCTAAAAGAAAAAAAATCTTTAAAACAATAAATTTCTGGAGAGGGAGCGGGGTTCCACCTTTCAGCTGGAGTGCGTGCAGGGCTTTAGGAACCAGAAAACATCCAAAACTCTTGATTCTCTTCCATCGGCAGCTAAAAAACTTTTGCCTTTGCCCTCAGTCTCCTCCTTTGTGATCTCCTTATCCTTCAATTCTTCAAGCATTCCCCTTACCTGCGCAGTTCATCACATGAGTGCTCAAGAAAACATTCTTAGAAACAACTACATAGACTTAGCTAGTTACACGTCTTAGCTACAATGCAAATTAGCAAGTGCACTGTTCCTTCTTTTCTAACCAGAAAATCATAATACACTAGTGAGACAACTAGTGAATCAAATTAACAAAGAAGTGCAGTTAGGAGTTGAGCACTAGATTATACACAGAATTTAGGACTATGATGAAGGTAGGACCAAACGTGCTAGAATCTCAATGTCGTTTACTGAGAAGAAAGGATAGTGTGGAAGAATACAACAGAGGTTTTAGTCTGGCCTAAGCGAAGAGTTGCTGTCCCCTTAAGAGAATGATGATACGTTCAAATTAACTGAGAATCAGTACTAGAGACCTAACATATTTTAATTATTGTTCCATAGGGGTGCATACATCCATAGATCGTGTTAAATGGCGTAATCAACGTGTTTGTTTGAAATTTAGTGATCTATTGCAGTGAACGAATCCCCAATGGAAGTGACAAGGGGAAGCATTCACTTTGCATATTCATTACATTTATTAATGCCTGTCAGTTCAGTAGTTGTTAGACAAATTCTAGCCTAATGTTTATCCTTGACATTCCTCTCATTTTTCTTGATGCAAAAAAGGAGACTAGTAAGAAGAAACAAGCAATATATCTGATTCAATGCTCAAACCTGCAGTCAAACTCTTTCGTTTTCCATGTTTGTCAATATCATTATTAAATTCCCTTAAACCCCTACAACAAAAAGTTCAATATTAAGTATGGAAACAGTTGCATCGCATACCGTAAGCCTGGACCTGGAAGCCTTTGAAGGGGTAGTAGTTTTGGTGGGTGCACGATTGGCAGAAAAGCATTGAGGTGAAGGCGGATTGGTACTAATTTGCAACAACCGCTCCTCTACTTCGTTCTTCACATTTGCCAAATTCAAAGGGACCGGTATGTTTTCTGCATCATCATCTCTTCTGCGCAATTCAACAACTAAAGTTTAGCACCTTGAAATATCTTCATAGAATATTCGAATGTCAATCACAAATCTTTACAAGTTCATTCTCAAATCGCCTGTGCTGAACATATATACACACTTGAATAATATCCAAGTATTAGTTAGTTTTAGGACAAAAGAGTTTAAGTCAGGCTTTAAGCCATCTGTTTATGTTCGATGGAAATCTTTAAGCTCTGGGAAGAATCCACAAGCCAACAGCCATAATAAATAAACTTTGCACAAGTTCTTTTGGCCACTACACCTCACTTTAATCTGAGAAAACCCACTTTAATTTGTTGCAATGACACAAAATTATATGGGTAAACCTTAATCAATTCAAATCTACCCCAAATATTAAAAAAACAAGAACCATAATCCTTGAAATTTCAAAACTATGATCCTCCTCTACACAATTCAAGCTAACTGCTTATGTACAAATTGAAAAGGACTAGCATAGAGAGAAATAACTTACTTCTTCTTCCATTGCTTCTCTTTGACACTTCCTTTCTCATTTCCTCCGGATTTCTCTCCATCCTTTTCAAGCAATGGTTTGCTCTCTTTCTCCTTCACATTCAACTCTCTTAAAACCTCTCTAGAACCCTCACTCACGAACACCCCATCTTTCTTCTCCCCCACTTGACTCTCCCTCTCATTCAAACTCTCTTTTTCCCACGCTCTCGTTGCCATCTTCTTCAATTCACTGCAAAACTCAGTAATATGACCTAATTTATCTTTCCCGGCAAACAAATTCCTTGCCGATAACGTGCTTTTTAGCCTTGGTGCCTCCCTGGCTTGCGGTACATCATCCATAGGTTTATTATTCTCACTGCTTGATTTGATCATTTCTTTCGTAGACTCATGGTGATTTGTTGGTGTTGATAAATTTGGATACCGATTTTCGCTATCCTGATTGAATCCAACTTTGTAATTGTATGATGTAAATGAAGACTGACTTTGCCCCCTTCTCTTCGATTTTGCATCTCTAAACCCGGAGAAAAGAAGAAGAGAACTTTAAGACAGTTGCTTGAATCTTGAACTCTTTCTTGTTAAATAAGGAAAAACTTAAAATGATAGAAAATTTAAAACTTCACGCGGGTTTGCTTTGTGAGTACCTCTGATTCTTCTCGCTGAGAGGGGTTCTACTTCTAGCTTTATCACCTGAGCTTGAAAACTGAACCAGAACAATTCAACCAAAAAAAAGAGTCAAGTAACTTTCAATCAATTGAACTTTTTGGTAACTGAGAAAAGCAAGGGACGAGGAAAGAAGATTTGAGACTCATAATTTATATTTTTTTCAGATTAAATAAAGAAATGCAAGATTTAACCTCAATCATAGATGAGCTAAATTGGTAGCTATTTATCTAGTACAAACATAGGTAAATGAAGAAAAAAAAGGTTGGAGACTTTGAAATTAAGGGGGAAAAACCTTAGAAGTTGGTGTGGTTTTAAAGAAATCCTCAGCTGTCTTTGGGTGGTTACAATCTGCAACAGGGAGACAGTAAAACATGAGAGACTAAGAAGAACATGGGGGGAAAAACGTGGAAGGTATTTGAAGGAGTGCATACCAGGCCTGCAAAACCAGGCTTCATCATCTATGGAATCTTCAGGAGCAAAGAAATCAAACCATTTGGGTGCATTTACGTTCTCATACAATCCATCTTCTACAAAGACAGAGTCTATTCTCTTCCAATCTATTTTTTCAGGTTCCATTGCAGAGAAGAAAACAAAAAGAGTGAGACCCAGAAATGGAGCAAAATTATTACAGCTGAGGAGAGGAAGGGTTCTAGAGAGAGAGATAAGGAACTAAAAAAACTGTGACGGATGTAAGAGATGGTGTAAGAAATGTGACCGTTAATGACGAGACTGAGGTCGAAAGGTGGTGGAGCTAGTGTTTGTCTTTGTTGGTGACCGTTAAAGGATTTATAGTATAAATAAATAAAGTCTACTCTAAATAATAGTCATGCGATTAATGGCAGGGAACCGTTTGATTTTGTGGGACCCACAACTAAAACTAGCGTTGTGATTTGGCGATAGTTACTAAGGGGAACCTCAATTTTAGCCCCTTAATACGTTATCCTATTATCATTTAAGTCCCAAATGTTTTGGTTTTATCAATTTTGCCAAAACAAATCACTCCTTCATCCACGTACTTGTTACAATGGGGATGGGGTTTTACTCCACCCTTACTCGCATAACATTATTAATCACTCTTTTTTTTATTCAATATTATATTTATTAGAAATTAAATTTTATAATTTATTTTTTATGCGGTTATTTCGGACTCATAACTCGAACGAGTGTGAAATATTAACCCGGCTGACTCGAGTTTTTTTTCTTTTATAATAAGTTTTTTTTTTCAATTTCATCCCTTAACATTGAGTTTATTAAGAATTAAATCTCGTGATTTGTTTTGGTTTATTTTTTGTAAGGTTATCTTTATCTCATGATTTGTTAGTGAATATTTAAATATTAACAACAAACTAAATGGGAAGGATATTTTACTATACATCTCCTCACATAATACTATTTAACTAGAATAGTGTTTTTTTTTTCTTTCTAATCTATTTTTTCATTTTCAATTTCAATTACATCTTTCAACATTATATTTATTAAGGATTAAACTTCATATATTTTTTTTCAATTTACATCTTATAGGGTTATTCCATACCCATGACTCGGTTAGTGGGTTTGACCAATTAACTCGAGTTTTTTTTTTTTCTAATTGACTTTTTTTCTCAATATCATCTTTTACCATTAAGTTAATTAGGATATGCTTCATGCTTTTGTTTTAATTTGCTTAAGGTTATCCTCATTTCATGACTCGGGTCACATGTTTGGTGGGTTAACCCCAGTTAACTCGAGTTGTTATTTGTGTTCTTTATTTAATTGATTTTTTTTCAATTTCATCTTTCAACATTAGGTTGATTTAGAATTGTGCTTCATAATTTGTTTCAATTTAATTTTTTATTGGGTTATCCTGATCTCATGACCTGGGTTGCAGGTTTAGCAGGTTAACTAGAGTTGATTTAAGATTTTTTTTGTTCTTTTTTTATTTTATTTTTATCAATTTCATTCTTTAACATTGAGTTGTGTTTCATGATTTATTTTGATTTGTTTTTTATGGGGTTGTCATGATCTCATGACATGGTATGTGGATTGACACGTTGACGTAGGTTGCCCTGCATCAATCCAATATGTTGTCATCTCAATGTTTATTAAAAAGATATTATCTTAAATATTTATTTTAAGTCAAACTATGTTTTTACAGGTCATCCGGGTTGTCTTTGAATTCACTAAGGCAACCGAGTCACATCAGATCAATTCTCATATTGTTTAATTTTTTTTCCTACTAAAAAAACATTAGCAACGTCTAGATATTTTTTTTTACTCTAAGAACATGATAACCAAATGTTTAAAATAAAAAATATTTTAACTCTTTAAATTTTTTTTGTTATTGATTTGCCATTAAAATTTTCTTTTATGATGGATTGAGGCTTATTTTGACGTTTCAAATGAAAGCACTTGACGAGCCTATATAAACTTAACAAAATATTTTAAATGTAATTTATAATGGATGGATATAAAGATGGTTTTTTTATATATAAAATATAATCTGAGGCAAAATCAATAAAATTGATGTTAAAAAATTGTTTTAATTAAAAAAATTATGGGTGAAAGAGAAATTAATTTAAAAAAACCTTTGGTTTTCCTACTCAAAGAACCCTTGTTTTTTCTAGATTTAATTATTGACTTATAGTGGCTAATTAAATATTGATAATGGTGGGAAATAATCCTTATTAATTCTTCAACCTTTTAGCTTCCCAAACATAATATAAAAAACGAGTGAATTAAGAGTTTTTTACTTGAATTTTTAAAATTTTACACACTCTTCCTCATATCAGTTTTAGTTTTTCTTTTCCTTTCTATGTTTTGATTTTTCTTCCAAATCTAGAGCTTGGTTCATCTTGTTAAAAGATATTAGAGTTACATAATTTTTTGTTCAAAGACCTTATTTAGAAGTGCATCTAAACCAAGGTGGTGATATTGGAATAGTAGGAGACATATTCCAAACATCCTAGTTGCACAAGTGAAGAGCAACAAATCTTCAAGGACAAATAATTCATTATTGACAACAATAAAAGATTTATTATTATAAAGTATTTTAACAAGAAAGTACCCTTCTTATTTTAATTTAAGCACAGTTAATTTAATTATTAGTATGCTTGCTAGATTTATTTGTTTTTACATCATTGCAAATTTGAATATATGTTTGCTATGCATGCTAGTATTCTATTATTATTATTATTATTATTATTATTATTATTATTATTATTATTATTGTGTTGAAAGCATGTTTGTCATTAGTTATTCTTTTGCGTACTTATAAATTTAAACTTGCATGAACTCTAAGTTTTCCTTGAAAACTTTTTTATGTTTAACATGCCTTGTTATGATAAACTAAACATCATTACTCACTATTCTAATACACACACACACACACACACACACAACCTTTGGTTTACAATTTTAAGGCTTTATTTATTTTATATTGTGAAAAAAAATAATGAAATTAATAACATAAATTAATTTTGAAAGAGGTTTTTAGTATTTTTAAAATTTAATTACTATTTAACTTCCTTTAAAATTGTTATATTCTCACGTATATAATTTTTTTAAAATGCTTTAATCTATAAGCTTTGATGTGTTATGATTTTTTTTTCTTTTTGTTTAATTTTATAAGGTTGCTATATATTATTTTTTAAAAGTTATAGCTTATCTTCTAAAATTATTTTTCATGTTATTTGTATGGTTTGATGCATATCATAAATCTTATTGATTTATATCTTTCCAATAAGTGAATCATTGACTTGTTTATGATAATTTATGTTGTCTTACTTATACTTCATATGATTAACATTAAAGTTACTTATACTTGTTTATGATTTATATCTTTTTGTTGGTTTTGTTCACATATACAAAAATTAATGTGGTGAACAGATATACTCTAGAAAGTTCTATATAAAAAGATTAGATTTTAGGCGGAACCATTTGTGACCTATGCAATCTTTCCTAAGAACGTTTTAGTAAAAATATTATTGACACGATACTATTTTTGTATACAGTACAATTGTAATTGAAATAATAATAATTGAATAAATCTAAGTGAACAAAATAGAGTTTAACATAGTAACCCAATAAAAAAGAATGATTATGAATTTTATCTTACATAATTTAAATATTTTTATTTTTAAGGTTTCTCTTTTATAAGTTTTTGTTTTATTACTTGCTTATTATGGAGCTAAAGTATTTATTTATAAATATTATTGGCTACTATTTTTTTATAGATCATATCATGTCTTATACTCAAGATTTGGTCGAGTCAATTAATGTTGCTTCGGTAAGTACTACTTCGACAATGAGGATTTTACCATCACCTTTTGTAGTACATGACAAGCACGAAATCTAAAAATTCAATAGGTTAAACTTTAAGAGGTGCCAGAATCATTAGAAATTGAATTTGATCATACTATTGTGATGGTTGTGAATGCATGGAATCATACTGATTTTATGAGCAAAAACTACATCTTAAATAGGTTGGACAATACATTATATGATGTGTATAATTTAATTAAGAGTGAAAATGCATTATGAAAAGCTTTAGATAAAAAAAATTCAAAGATGAAGATAGTATGAAGAAATTTGTTGTTGATAAATTTTTAGATTTCAAGATGGTTGATTCAAGGACTGTAATAAACCAAGTTCAAGAGTTTTAACTCATTTTGCATGATATACATTCTTAAGGTATGTCTCTAAGGAAGTCCTTTTAAGTGGTTTCAATCATTGAAAAAAATATCATTATCTTGAAAAGACTTCAAAAACTATCTTAAGCATAAATGCAAACACATAAGAATTGAAGATCTTATTTTAAGGTTGAGGTTAAAAGAGAACAATAAGTTATCCAAAAGGAAAATTAACTCTTCTGGTGCCTCAAAAGTAAATGTTGTGGAACAAGTGACAAGGTCCCACAATAAAAAAAAAAAAAAGCTTGTTTTGAAGGTAAAAAAGTTGTTAAGAAGTTAAATGACAATTGTTTTTATCTATAATAAGACTAGGCATCTAACTAAAGATGGCAAAAATAAAGGTAAATAAGGAAACCCTACAAAAAGGATTGGTTAAGACAATATCAATGAGGTTGATCACCTCACCAATGAAGTTTCATAAATGAGTTTGTCTTATGTTGTTTTTTAAGTCAACTTTATCAACAATTTTGAGCCATGGTTAATTGACATTGGTGTTACAAGACATGTATGCGTTGAGAAAAAGATGTTTTTCATTTAAAAAACATGGATGGAGAAAAATTATACATGAGAAACTCATCAACCTCTAAGGTATTGGATGGTGGAAAGGTCACACTAAAGATGACATCCAGAAAGCTTTCACCTTAAACAATGTATTGCATGTTACTGTTATTAGAAAAAACTATATGTTTGACTTATTGTTGAGAAAAAATAGTTTTAAGATAGTTTTTTAGAGTGATAAATTTATACTCTCTAAGAGTGGTATGTTTGTAGAAAAGATATATCTATGTGATGATCTCTTTAAAATGAATAATATAACCAATGATGAGAACAAAAATAAGAATGTCTTTTTTTAATTTCTTATTTGCTCTAGTTTTGTGATGTATGACATAACATGTTAGGTCATGTAAATTATAATTCTATACAAAGATTAATAAATCATCAATTATTACCAAGTATAATTCTTGAGAAAAGAACATAAGTTTGAAGGCCCCGTTTGTTTGCTGGAAAGTAATTTTCTTTTGGAAAGTGAATTCCGGGAAAGTAAATTATTTTCTAATGTTTGGTAGTGTAATGGAAAATAAATTGGAAAATACTTTCCAGTGTTTGGTTATGTCATGGAAAATGAGCTGGAAAATAACTTATTAATGTTTTATTTTTTTTCAAGTTTATTAAAATAGTGAGGAACAAATCTTACAAATTAAAAAGTTGAATGAGAATGAAATTGAAAAAAAATATAATTTCATAAATTATCTCAAATAAAATAAATAATAATCAAAATAATAGAGATCAAATCTAAAAAATAAAAAAATTAAAAGATGAAGAAATTAAAATAATAATAATTAAAATTTCATAAATTATTTCAAATAAAATAAGTAACAATCAAAAGAACTAGGATCAAATTTGATAGATAAAAAATTTCAATTAAAAATTGATAAGGAAAAAGCAAATAACAATTATAAAAATGAGGACCAAAATTAATATAAAGATTAAATTATAAGGGATGAAATTGAAAAATAAATATTCAAAATAAAATATATGTAGCAATCAAAAGTTTGAGGACCAAATTTGATATAATCAACAAATAATATGACTTTTTTAAAATTTTCACAACTTCCGGAAAGTGTTTTTCGCCCAAAATAAAAGGAAAACACTTTCCTGGAAACCAAGCCAAATTCTCTTTTGACTGGAAAGTGTTTTTAATTGACCAATTTTTCTAATGACAAACAAACACAAGAAAGTTTGGAAAGTGGTTTCCCGGAAATCATTTTTCAGGAAACAAACACAGCCGAAATTTATGTAGAATCAAAATTCACAAAATCTTTTTTTTTCAAACAGTTAAAAGAAATAGTGAATCTCTAAACTTATTCCACTCAGGTATTGGTGATTTAAAGTTTGTGCAAGTTAGATGTGGAAATTATATTATTTTTATAAATGATAATAACCATTGTAACCAATGATGATAATAAAAATAAGAATGTCTTTTCTTCTTATTTGCTTAAGTCTTATGATGTATGGCATTATAGGTTAGGTCGCGTGAATTATAATTATATACAAAGGTTAATAAACCATGAATTATTACCACATATAATTTTTGAGGAAAAAAAACATAAGTGTAAAATTTGTTTAAAATCAAAATTCACAAAACTTTTTTTCAAATAGTTAAAAGAAGTAGTGAACCTCTAGACTTAATCCACTAAGATATTTGATGATTTAAAGTTTGTGCAAACTAGAGATGGAAAAAAGTATTGTATTATTTTTATAAATGACCTCTTTAAAATGAATACAATAACCATTGTAACCAACGATAAGAACAAAAATAAGAACGTATTTTCTTTTTATTTGCTTGAGTGTTGTGATGTATGGCATAACAAGTTAGGTCATGTAAATTATAGTTTTATACAAAGGTTAATAAACCATGAATTATTACCAAGTATAATTTTTTAGAAAAAACATAAGTGTGAAATTTATGTAGAATCAAAATTCACAAAACCTGTTTTTCAAATAGTTAAAAGAAATAGTGAACCTCTAAACTTAATCCACTCAGATATTAATGATTTAAGGTTTGTGCAAACTAGAGATGAAAAAAAGTATTGTATTATTTTATAGATGATTGCACAAGGTATTTTTATACCGATTTGCTCAGGATAGAAGTTGAAACTCTTGAAATGTTTAAACATTACAAGAAAGAGGTTGAAAATCAACTTAACAAAAAGATAAAGATAATTAAAAGTGATTGAGATGGCGAATACGATACACTGTTTAGTGAATTCTACTCTTAAAATAGTATTATCCATCAAACTATTGCTCTTTATTCACCATAACAAAATGACATTATGGAAAGTCCGAACATTAAAAGAAATGATGAATATCATGTTGATAAGTTTAGGAGCACCTCAGAACTTGTAGAGGGAGGCAATTCTAGTTGTCAATTATATACTTAACAAAGTACCCCATAAAAAGTCAGAAAAGATATCATATGAATTGTGAAAAGGTAGAAGATTTTTCTATAAATACCTCAAAATATAGGGGTGTCTTGCAAAGGTAGCAATATCTTATCCTAAAAAGATCAGGATAGGACCTAAGACTATGAATTGTATTTTATCGGATAAACATACAATAGTAGTGGATATCGATTTCATGTACACAAGTTAAGTATTGAGTATATTCATCCTAATACTATTATAGAATCAAGGAATGCTATATTCTTTGAAGATATGTTTCCATAAAAGAAAACATGAGAAAATTATTCACTTAAGAGAACGGTTAAGGCTAACTTAAGTAATCATCATATTAAAAATATGATGAAATTGAGCTTATAAAAAGTAAAAAGGCAAAAACAACCAAAATATTTGGTTCTAGTTTTTTAACATACTTGTTAGAAAATAAACCTTGAACCTACTATGAGGCAAAGTTATGTCTGGAAGCTTTCTATTGAAAGGAGACAATCAATAGTGAAATTTAATTCATTATGAATAATCATACATGGAAACTAATGAATTTTCCTCCTACAAGTAAACCATTAAGTCATAAATGGATCTTTAAATGAAAGATGAAAGTTGATGAAACTATTATTAGATACAAAGCTAGACTTGTTTTTTTAAAGATTTTAAACAGCAAGAAGGTGTTGATTATTTTTACACATACTCATTCATGTTAAGAAAACTTCTGTATGAACATTAATAATCATTATAGCTATTAATAAGTTTGAACTACATCAAATAAATGTAAAAATAACTTTTTTAAATAGTGATCTTGAAAAGAAGGTTTACATGGAACACCCGAGGGGTTTGTTATTAATGGAAAAGAAAATAAAGTAAGTAAACTTGTCAGATCATTATATGATTTGAAACAAGCACCTAAACAATGACATGAAGAATTTGACAAGATTATGTTGTCAAATGAATTCAAAATTAATGAAGTTGATAAATATATTTATATAAAAAACACCGTAAAGGTTATGTTATTGTATGTCTCTATACGGACAATATGCTAATTTTAGATAGCAATGATCACATGATCAAGTCTATTACGAAAATGTTAGTGAACAAGTTTGACATGAAAGACATAAGTGTTGCAGATGTTATATTAGGAATAAAAACTTCTAAGAGATCTAATAGATTGATATTGTTCCAATCTTATTATATTGAGAAAATTCTCAAGAAATTTTCTAAAGATAACAATATTATTGTCAAAACACAAATTAATACAAGTGTATATATGTCCAAAAATAAAGGTAATGAAATAAACCAATTGGAATATTCTTGAATAATTGGTAGTATAATATACGTTATAAACTGCACAAGGTCTAATATTGCTTACTCAATTACTAAACTTAGTAGATTTACAAGTAAACCAAGTATGGATCATTGAAAGATAATAAAAAGGGTACTCAAGTATTTGAGATGCACCTTGAACTATGAGCTACACTATATTGGTTACCCAACAGTAATAGAAGTGATGCTAAATTGATATCCGACACTAAAGACTCAAAATTTACAAGTGGATATGTCTTCATATTAGGTGGAATAAATGTGTCATGGAAACATTCTAAATAAACGTGTATCGCTAGGTCCATGATGGAATCAGAGTTTATTACTCTTGATAAAGCTGGAGAGGAAGCCAAATGGATTCAAAATTTCTTTGAGGACATTCCATGTTGGCTAAAACCAATGCCAACTATTTGTGTCCGTTGCGATAGTTAGTTAGCAATCGGAATGACACAAAGTAGTATGTATAATGAGAAGTCTAAACATATACGCTGTAGACATAATATTGTTAAACACTTGCTCTCGAATTGAATTATTTTCATTGACTATGTAAATCCTTTGAAAAATATCACAGATCTGTTAACCAAAGGTTTGTCTAGAGAACTTATGCATAATTCATCGAGTGGAGAAAGTGTAATGATAGTAACCATACCTAGTTGATTGGAGATTCCATGAATTAGGTTCAAATGAAGAACTAAGTCATATAATATTTTCAGTAGCACTAGAAAATTATTATTTCTTCTTTATTCCTATGATGAAATGAGTGCTAGTTGTAACATGATAAAATGTGAGTTGTGATCTTAATGATTTTCATATCTTGATTCACCAAATGAATTATAACATAATACTCTTAATGAAATATCACCAATACGAGTGAGAAATGTAGTCGTTTCTTTGAGAATTTCTCGATAAAAGTTGAATTCTATAAAATAATCATGAATCCAAAAGTTATTCAAGGCCAAAATGAATACAACAAAAATCTCTAGGTAAAGAACTATATGAGTATTATTGTCTTGGTTTATATAAAAGGTTAAGAAACCACATTCATTACTTAGCCGAGTAAATCCGATAGTATTTTACTAAGAAAGGTTCAAATCCAAAAGCTACCTATCTTGATTTAGTACTTTACCAAATTAGTATCTCTCAACAAATTTGTAAGTCGTTTTCAAACTTGTGAGACAATTTCCATTCATGTGAGAGATTGTTGGATTTTTTTAATTAAACAAATTATGAGTGAATGAAAAATTAGTCTTAAAGAATTCTTGTTTTTTTTACTTAAAGAACCCTTGGTTTTCTATATTTAATTCTTGATTTATGGTGGTTAATTAAAGGTTAATATTGGTGGGAATCAATCATTATTAATTCTTCATACTTTTAATTTCAAAAATTCACTATAAAAAAGATGGGGTAAAAGAAGAGATTCTAACTTAAATTTTTGAGATTTTACATACTCTTCCTCACCTCATTTTTTTTTTTCTTCTCCTTTATATGCTTTGATTTTCCTTTCAAATCTAAAGTATAAGTTTATCTTGTTAAAATATATTTAAATTACATAATTTTTTATTCAAATACCTTATTTAAAAGTGTTTCTAAACTAAGGTGATGATGTTGGAATCTTAAAAAGCATATTATAAGCATCCTAGTTGTATAAGCAAAGAGTAATAAAGCTTTAAGGATATGTATGCAATTGGAGGGTTAAATCAAATTGAAAAATAGCTTTAACAAAAGAAAAAATAAATAAGGGTCAAATTAAAAAAAATAAAAACAATAAAAACAATAAAAACTTTGATTGAAGTATGAAATTGAAAGTTAAGAAAAACTTTAACAAAAAGGTCAAGGAAAAAAATTAACAATCAAAAGAATAAATACCAAAAAAAAAAAAAACATATGAGAAATTGTAATTGAATGACTAAATTGAAATAAAAAAACCAAAACTTTTATGAAAGGAATAAGAACAAAATAAGAAACTAAAAGAATGAGGATTGAAATTGAAAAAAAAAACAAGAAGACAGCCATGCATTTTACCTGGCAGAAGAGAGAAAAGAAGGGAAAAAAATAATCATCAGTAACAATCTGACCACCACGTCGTCACAATTCACACCATGTGAAAGAAGACTTAATGGCGCATCCAAAGAAACAACGAAAGGTCAGGTTTATTGTCAAATGGTTTTACCACCAAGTGGTTTTACACGCGTTGCCTTAATGACATAGACGCCACCCACTCATTGATGTGTGCTCAACGCTCACCAACAACTTTTTGATTAAAAATAAAAAAGTCAACATGAAAATATCAAAACACTCTTATGACCTTGGTAATTACCTAAAAACTGGTGTCAAAGTACAAAAATATCCCCAAATAAAAACCTTATTTTGTCTTTTCCAAAGCCAAAAACATGCTTTAATTGTACATTATTCAAAAAAAAATAAAAATAAAAACCTAAACACCCTTGAATAATATTTTAATGACTAATAAACTAGTGAAAAAAAAATCAAAGCACCCCACCCTTTAAGGCTTTTTTTTTTCTATTTAAAAGCAAAGAGGTAATATCACTTTTTTGTTCTTTTCTCATTATTTAATTCATAATAATTTGTGTCTATAGTTACAATAAAAAAACTCATGCATTATAATATTTTGATTATATATATGGCGAGAGCATATTAATCAACTAGTAGTACAGGTGGCATGGCAAATTTGCATGCAACAGACATCTAGGGATGATTATTTTCGGTTCGGTTCGGTTTTTATCAAAAAAATAACCAAACTGAAAAAAAAATTTAAAAAAACCGAAACCGGGTCAAACCGACCGGTTTCGGTTTGGTTCAGTTCGGTTCGGTTTTTTTAGGGCAAAAACCGCTTCAAACCGGTGTGGCTCAATTTTACCGGTTTGGCTAGGTTTTTTCCGGTTTTAGCTCGGTTCTTTACGGTCTGGCTCGGTTTTGGCTCACTTTTTCAGGTTTGGCTTGGTTTTGACTCGGTTTGGCTCGATTTTTTTCTGGTTTTTTTTTCAGTTTTGGTTCGGTTTGATTTTTTCGGTTTTTTACTTATAAAACTGAAACCGAACCGAACTGGCCGGTTTTTTCAAAATTTTAATCAGTTTTTTTTTATTTTTTCAGTTATTTTTTTCCGGTTTTCTAAGTTTAATTAGTTTTTCATTTTTTTCTCACCCCTACATACAGTTACAACACAAATGTATCAGAGCACCTAAATCCATTCTTGTTATTTTCCATAACAAAACTCAATCGCATATTCCGCTACTTGTAAAATTTTACAATTTAATAAAGAGGACAAAGGCTAATGGGATGCATTTCAAGGATTGAGAGTTGAGACTGTTTTGGAGGGTTTACTCTTTTAGTTTTCAAAAACGTTTTTGAAATAAATTAATTAAAAGTATTTTTTAAAAAAATAAAATAAAATTATATTTTTCTTTACTTTAAATTAATATATTTTTTTAACATGTAAATATAAAAAATAATTTTTAAAAAATAAAAAATATATCATTTTAATATATTTTCAAATGAAAAATAACAGCAACATGAAGACTTTCTGGTGGATTATTCATCATATTCCTGACACTATCCCAAAGGATTACTGGGTGATTGATTAAAACTGTGGGGCATGAGGACAAACATAAACACAGACAAAGGAGCAAAGCTCACAGATACACAGATTCAAACTTCAGCAACACGAGGCTTAAAACTCAAGTTATCTTGCTATAGAAGCTCAGATGATACGGTTTCTATAGTAAACAAAACTTCTGTGGAGAATGAGGGAATTGCCTTGTTTCTTGACTCATCCTACGTGTACAAAAAGAAAAAGAAACAAACCACCCATAAAAAATAGAAAGAAAATAAAAGAAAAGGAGACGATAGAGCAGTGATTTTCTTTTTCTCTAGATCTGTTAATTCCCTGATTCCTCTCCAAATACCTCATCGTTGCAAACAGGACATACCTGACAAAACACATCAAGAACAGTACGAGACAAGATATGAAAAGCTGAATTTGCAAGGTTCAGAAAACTTTTGCTTTGAAGCGACATGGACTGACCTTATTGATGCCAAGCCATTTGGTAATACATTTAGAATGGTAAGCATGTTTGCACAGCAGTTTTATTTGCTTATCCCCTCTTTTATATTTCATCTGGCAAATTACACATCTGTCTCGCAACAATAGTAAAATAAGAAAATGGTGAACAGCTTAAAAGAGATTAACTGAAGGGTTAAAGACCAGAAAGCAACGAGTTTTGCACCAGTTAGCTACCTTGATAAGAGTCTAATAATTTCATTATTACTTGCTATGTGAGTTTTAAGTTGCCTCTAATGCCTTTTATATTATCAAAAAATTTAATGGACAGTTCAGTTATGCAAAACATTACCTTTCCCCAGATCTTTTTCTTGAGAAGAAGCTTCCAAACTTGCATTTTGAGGTTGGAAGCAAGCTGATAAGTTCAGGAGATAGACCCTTACTTTGAGTTCCAACAGTCTCACCTAGGTCGACCAATTCCTGAGGCACAGAAAACATAGCCACTATAAAATCTTCATCTAAACTTTAAGCTAATAGCAACAATATCCTGAGAGCATTCGATATAAGAGGACACTAACACTTGGAGATGTGCATAACATGTACAACACCATCCAGTTTTAAAGTGAATCAAAACTCTCCAATAAAACCCTTTGCATTTTTTTGCTCACCCTAATTTAATATGCAAGTATTGTGCAACTTTGAAGAAACACCGAGTCTATGCCTTTAAATAATGGCATTCAACATTCTATTTCTTTAAACAGAAAAGAGTAATTAATTGGGATGGTTGTAAAGAAAGAAAATATTATATCCTTATTAATGTATGTATATCCGATTCAGAGCAAAAGAAAAGGGTAAATATATACTGATATTTGTAAATGCTTGCCCAAGGTTTGTATAATACATAAACGCAATTTATTGCAAGGAATCTAACAGGACAATTTACATAAACCATACCTCATATGTCATGGTATCTGGATCAACATCATCTTGCCAAAGAGCCTGCAAAAATTCAAGGAAAAACCTGAAGGCTTAATTAGTTTTGTACATTAACACTGGCACTGTAGTGAGCAACTATAATTCAGCAAGTAAACTGCATGAGATCTGATGCTGAAAATAACAAATCAATAGTTATTTGAAGTTTGTAAGATATTCTGTAGAAAGACAATCATCTCATTTAAAAAATCGACCAAAAGGGATCATAATACAGATTCATTTGCTTTATCGAGTTGTCCTATGATGACCGTAGTATAGCACTTTGACTAGATAATAAATCAATAAATGAAGATTACGACGAACTTCTTTCCTTGTAAGCCCAGGACACTTTTACGTAATGAGCAAGTTGAAGATGATGCCAGGAACTGGAGCATAACATGTCATAAACATAAACTAACAGTAAGAAATTTATGCAAATGCGTAAGACTACATCAGAAAGAGAACTTCATACCTGTGGACTATTGGTGCTTACCTGATTTGAAATGCCTGCAGGAGCAACACAATATTCAAAAGATCAGAAAGATGTTCACAAAAACTGAACACAAGAAAACAGCTCCACGCAAACATCAAATGGCAAGAGACAAACATTGTGGATCCCTTTTAGTTATGAAACCTAAAATGCATTACTGTACATCTACCACGCCGCTAAAAATAGATGCTTTCTAACTCGAACTAGCCAAAAACTAGTAAATTGGAAGATCCTTGATCAACAAAAAAGACAAGCCATTGTACATCATGTATCAATTAACAGGAAATACAAAAATGGAACAAACTTCTAACTTTCTTCAGGTATGGCATGCACTCCCATGTTCGCATCTCCTTCAAACTGTGTGTCTGTGGTTGTGGGCTCTTCAGCACTCACTACTGAAGGGTATTCCCAAGCCATCCTGCTCACATCCATTCTTGGTAAATTATCATTTACCTCATATGGACTATAGTAAGAAGTACTCCCCAGACCAGAAAATCCAAATTTGTATGCATTCATATTCATTGACCAATATGCATTGTCCTGAATAGACAACATTAGAAAGGGAAAATGAATTATAAGAGAAGTTGCAGCTACCATTTCATAACCAAACCAAATAGCAGGAGAAAAAAAAAACCGAAAATGCTAGCTAAGAACATTCAACAGAGTACCTAAGCGTGTAATGGAATCATGAATATTTTCATTCATCAATAGTGCAGA
The DNA here is from genome assembly GCA_015852605.2 of Populus deltoides. Taxonomy (NCBI): domain Eukaryota; kingdom Viridiplantae; phylum Streptophyta; class Magnoliopsida; order Malpighiales; family Salicaceae; genus Populus; species Populus deltoides. The sequence goes on along the minus strand of CM027570.2, from coordinate 24,815,132 downwards.
CTGCAGGAATAATAAAGGATAGAAAATAGAGCCATAGCAACAAGCACGCAAGTAGAGCATTTTGAGCTTCACAATTACTTCAAGGGCAGTCCACCTCATTACAGTGTGCACCTTACATTACTATTATTAAAGTGTGAACCTTACATTATGATGTTGGAAAAGGATGAATACATCAACAAAACAACCTACATCTCTTTTCATTTAAAACAGTGCCTGAAGCACGAAGAACCTGACAAGTTATTTTGGAAAACTTATCTCATAGGTTTTCTTTTCTTTTCAAACACAAAAACTGAATAAAAATTACCAAGTACCTGATCATGCATTGGTCCATTGTGAGCATAATTTACTGGAGCATGAGTTAGTCCTTCAAAGAAATCCATAAAGCTTTCAGTGGTAGTGTAAGGAAAGTCGGTGTTCATATAATGCACTTCCATTTGTCGATTCCCATTCATTTTGTCACCACTAAATTAGCTCCAATTCTAACAAATCATAAAGCTGCAAAGTCGACAGGAATTAACAACGTCAAATTCCCATCAGAAAACTATTGCCATAAAACCCATCAATCATAAAGTGGGGCATGGTAACGAACCTTTTGTTGCCTGTATAGTAAAAGGTGAAAGAACACAACTTTAAATAACATCAAGATCCATCAGCGCTGGCAAAATTCCATAATCCTGGAAAACAACAGTAAGAATTCATAATTTAATTTCAGAGAAAAAAAACTGAATTATAACATGTCAGCCAATAAATAATCAATTAAATTGTCAAATTTAGGATGTTAAAACGGTCAAACTCACAAAGATGGAAACGGCAGTCAAAACTAGAAGAAAAAATCAGGAAAATGCATGATTGGGGGAGACAGAAAACAAGAGAAAAATTCTCACTTTGCAAACTAAATTTGAAAAGCAAATGTTGAAGGAACTTAGCTGTGCAGAACCTAGAACCCCATAACTTCTATCTCTTTTCTTACACTCTCAAACCTCAAAAGCAGCAGAAATGAACCACAAAATTCAAACAAAATAAAAATAGAGAAAACGAAAAAGAAATCCTTTACCTTGGTTTTCTCAGAAACCAAACAGAGAATACAGATATTCTGCAACACTGTTTTTAATGATACTACAACTCATTTAGCAAAAAGGCTCGGCATTTCAGCTAGAAACTCTGCAAAGATATCTATAATGTTAATTAACAGAGAAAACGGAGTTAAAATAAAGAAAAGCAGGGAAGTCAGAGAGAGAAGGCAATGAAAAAGGAAAATGGGTAATCACATTGATCAAAATTCAAAGCAGTTTCTCGATTAACGTTAAGAGATAAATTTATATATATAAAAAAAAAACAGAAAGAGTTTTTAAAAAAAAAGAAAGAAAATTTGAGAGAGAGAGGGGGGGAGGGAAGACACCTGAGAAGAAAAGGAGAGAATGGGAAGCAAGAAGAGGCCCTCTTCTTCTTAATCTCTTTCCGTGTGTTGGTATGTGGTATGTGAAGTGCGTGCGTGTGTGTGTGCGTGTGTGTGTGAGAGAGGGAGGGAGGGAGGGAGGGAGGGAGGGAGGGAGGGAGTGTAGAGTGAAAGCAGAGGGAATGGACAATAGATGATAGATATATCAGTATTTTTCACACAGCACAACTCTCTCTCTCTCCTCCCACCTGCTCAGTGGCGCTTTTTAATTTCTATGCATGAGTTTTTTATTGCAGCGTACAGACAGACACGTTACTTTCTTGCATTTAACTCGCTTTCCCTACCAACTCAAAGCTATTCCAAGACCGGGGGATTATTAACCAAAAATTTATAAATTCCCGAGTTTTTTTGCATAATCTAGTTAATTTCGAGCAAGATCATGTTGAACCTGATTGTACAATTTGCATATGATTTGTGCGCAATTTCAAATATCCCACGATCGTAAATTTTGTTGCAAAGTTTGCCTTGTGTTTTTATCTTAGCATAGTTTTTTTTTTTTTTGTCAATATAGAAAAAAACTAAGAAGTGAAAACTTCAGGATGGAGGATTGTCGTCAAATTGGCTGTGAACAAAGAAAGAGAAGTAATTAAAGGCGGTTGCGGAGCTGGTGAGATATCTGAGCAGCCGCATCGCATTAATCAGAGTGCCGTCCGTCTGCACAATCTTTGCCGTAAAAGCTGTGCAATGATCCCTACAATTTGTTCACGTAAAAATCCAAATTCTAAAAGAGAGTTCTGGTACCCATATGAACAATAGAAACAGCACCACAATTAATAACACCTCTTCTACTATTTCATGGAAAGCGGTCTTTTAATAACTATTTTTCTAAATTTTTCCATGTTTATTCATTATTAAAAATACATTGATAAAAAAACATTTTTTAATTAAAAAACATTGATTTGATTTTCATGAATGATTTTTTTATTTTATTTTAAACATAATAAACTTTGTAGAAATTATAAATTTTACAAAATCATGTTATTTATTGATTATATTAATTTTAGTTCTTAATATTTTTATTACTATATGTTTTGTTTAATTTTTTTTTAATTTATTTATTTTTAATTTCATTTCTTAGAATTTGATATAATTTAATTTTTATATCAATTTTGATCCTTATTTTTTTTATTGTTATTTGTTTTTCTTATTTTTTTAATTGAAATTTTTTATCTATAATATTTGAGTCTTATTTTTTTATTACTATTTATTTATTTAAAATAATTTATAAAATTATATTTTTTTCTTTAAAATTCCATTATCTTTCAATATTTTTATGTATTAGATTTGTTTCTTACTCTTTTAATTGTTATTTATATTATTTGAAATAATTTATTAAATTAAATTTTTTTTCTAAATTTTATTTTTTTTCAACTTTCTCGTATGTTAGATTTCATCTATATTTTTTTAATAAACTTGAAAAAAAGTATTAATAAGTTATTTTTCAGCTTGTTTTTCATGTTATAGTCAAATACTAGAAAATATTTTTTAACTAATTTTCTATAATATTGATAAATATTAAAAAATAATTTACTTTTTAATAATACACTTTTAAAATAAAAAATTACTTTCTAGCCTAAAATTAAAAACAAACACCAGCACGATAAGGTTTTTGTAACGCTGGTCATACCCAAACGATAGAAGTTGGCTTCTTCTCACCCTTGAAAACATCAATCTTTAAGTACTAAACTGACAAAAATATTCACGGATGATTAAATCAACCAATAAGTAATTTGGCATAGATAAGTAATAAATAAAAGGGTAATAACTTCTTTTATTGATGTTAAAATCACGTGTTAACTTATAAAATTAAATAATTATAATAAATTAATATGTATTTAACGTAAAAAATTAGATTAAAAACTTAAAAATCAGTATAATTAGATTTAATTCATGAAAAATCAGTAAATTCAGTTAAAATCATGTAAAATCACGATTTTGCATCCAAGTTTACAAGTTTATACAAAATATAAATACCATTGTTGATTCCTAAATTATCTAGCTCTATTCCTAATTTCACATTTTTCCTTCTCCAGAAACTCTATTTCTGCAATCTCGCCAGATTGTAGAGCTCCAGAAATTACACTACAGAAAAAACCTCTGATAAGGTGAACTTGAAAGTTGCAACAAATGGTGGGACTTTGAAGGTATGACATGAGGTTTCGTTATTGTTTTGAGGACACTTGACAAGTTATTAGGGTTGATTTGGGGTTGAAGGATAGCAACTAGAGAAGTTATTAGGTTTTGTTAAAAAAATCATTTTGGGTTTGAGAACTTGATAAAAGTGCCTGATTTGAGTTTAAATTGTTAATTGTTTTGTTCAATTTTCTTTCCAATCCGTGTTAAATAGTTAGTTTAAACTGTGTTATAATGTTTTATCCATTTTAAAAATTGCAAAAAATTCAATGCAGTGATTTTTCTGATTTGATTCGATTGTTTTATTTGAATTTGGTTCGGTTTAGTTCTTTTTATTTCAAGCCTATAAAACCAAACTGGTTAATTTTTTAAAAATTTTAATTGTTTTTTTTATGGTTTAATTTTTTTAATTTTTTTTTGATTTAATTAATTTTTTTATTATATTGCTCACCCCTACTTGTATTGTATCAATTGTTTTGGCATATAACCTATCTCTCCTCTGCAAATTGAAGTTTTTAACTGTTTAATAAAAAAACTTTGCTCGGATAAAACGGATTAATAAAAAAAGCTATCCGATTAATCGCTGGTTTGGTATTCCATTTTTAACTGTGCTGGGAGACTTTTAAAATATATATTTATTTAAAAAAATATTAAATTAATGTCATGAGAACATGGAACCTAAGAAGCCTAGTTCGCAAGCAAGGAATCGGTACTCTTTCTCGCACCAGTTATACACGTGTCTTGCGGCTAGAGAGAGTGGGACTGAGTTTATTTAATTTGAAACTAAAAGCTGGTAAAAAAAAAAAATAAGAAGGGTGGAATATAATATCTCATTCAGTTTGGTGTACGGAATATTATATATGATGATTCTAAATAATGCCATCATTTTAAAGGTACTGTTGTGCCCTTCTTTAACAAACACAAATCTATTATTCATCAGTACTTTTATGTAAATAATCACTTGGGATGATTCATGGTTTTTATCTTTATTAGAAATAAAAATAAATAAATTGAAATATAATAAAGATAATTTGCCGAGGACACATCACACCTCTTATTGACAATAAATAATAGAATAGCTTTTTGCTGTCAAAAAAACCACAATAACAGTTCTTGGAGTTTTTTGGGGTTTTAGTACAGTTAAAAAAGAATAATAAAGTAACATAATAGAAAAAATATTTTAGGATATAACACGGTTTAACGAGTAGTGATTTCTATTTGCGACTCTCGAGTAGCAAATACCAACTATAATTTTTATTTTTTTGCTACTATATACGACACACAAGTCATAGATAGCTTGTGTGATTTTGTTCGAAATCAATACTCATAGCTTATTTCTTTTTATTTCTCCCTTTCTTTCCTCTCCCACAACCATTCACCTCTCCCCCTTTTATTGTCGTCAGCAACCTTCTTTTTTTTATTGCGAAACACACCCAAAACACCTCGAAATCACTCACAAGCATCTTAAAATGGCAGTAGCGAAAGATGAAATTGCTTACTGTAAAAGTATTGGGAATATTGGTATATCCATCAGCGTTTCAGGTCCATTCACATACTATAGTGTGATATTGATGATATTAACCTTCCTCACATCTACATAGATATGTATAGTGTGATATAGACCTTCCTCACATCTACATAGATATTACATACTTATTTACAATTACAACGAGTTGCAATTTGAAATTGATGATATTAAAAGGAGATTGACCAGTAACTCTTACAGTATGTTTAAATTTAATTAGATGTAATAAAACATGTGGTATGATGACTTGTTATATGTACAATTTATATAATTATAATGAAATGTGAAGATACACGGCATAAGAAGAAAAAAAATGTAATGAATCAATACATGATTAAAAAGTAATCATGAAAAGACTTGTTGAGAATATTATTTTACTATCTGAATTTTTATAAAAATACGAGGACCAAAGGAATTTTAAAATGACTGATTTAAAAATAAAATACAAAGACCAAACCGAGGATTTTGAAAATTACAGGAAGTGAAGATATTTCAATTCGAATGATCACAGATAGGTAGAAATGGTGAGAATATTAAAAGACAGTTTATTTTTGTATTTTAAAAGTAAATTTATCACGTAACCTGTAAAATGCATTCCTCAAATTATATAACTAAAATTCCAAGAAGCAGCTGTGGCCTCGGCCACAACCATCACAAGGCTTCTTCTGAAATAAAAAAAAATTCCATCCAAAATGTAAATTTTGGTTCAGGGAGCGGCTTCCCCTAAAACTGAATTATTTGAAGCAAAATTCGCCGGACTAAATTCTCACAAGTCAAGATTTTCATCACCATCTAACCCCTAAAAGAAAAAATGTGACTGACGATTCAGCTTTTGTTTAAGCACCACCAGATCCATACTTCTTGCCGAATACAATCAGCTGCAACTTGTCGTAACCAGCAAGGACACCAGCACCAGCAACAGCACGGAGGATGTTTGCTCCAGCACCCTTGAAGAGAGACTTGGCACCTTCATTCTTCAAAATCTGAGAGAAGGCATCAAGTGAGCTCTTGTACTTGACAGCTTCACCAGATGTCATCATCATTCTTCTACGAACAGTGTCAATGGGGTAGGAAGCAAGGCCAGCACCGTTGGTAATGAGCCAACCAAGGGCAAAGCTAGCAAAGAAACTATCCTGTAAAAATCAGAACAGAAAACTAAGTGTTAAAAACCCAAAAACACTAATTTATTCAACAGAAAGCTTTTTGGCAGTTTGAACAAAAAGAGTTACACCAGTGATCCGATTTCAAAATTAATAAAAGATAAAGCAACCATCTTGCAGACACAATTAATTCCAGTAGATAATTAAAAAAATCTTGGGCTTCAAGCACTGAAATTAAGAGCACAAGATTTAGTACGGTGGTACTAGTCAAAGATTTTATAGTGACGAGGGAATAAAAAAGCCAAATACATTTACAACAGAGCTAAATGCATTTACTAAGCAAAACAAAACACCATTCCTGTCTCAAGAAGTCATTAAATTCCGTGCCCGTTTAAGGCTACGGTTTAACCCGCTTTTTATAAAAATTTGATTTTGTTTTCGCTTTAAAATATTTGTGTGTTTTTATATAGTTTTGATATGATGGAGTTAAAAATAAATTTTAAAAAATAAGAACATCATTTTAATGCATTTTCAAGCAAAATAAAAAACCAATCCAACACTCCCAAACACCCTCTTCAGCAGCTAAAATGTAAACCTACTTTAGTGGCCAACACAATCTTGCAACCACAATAATTAGACAGATGAGCACAATTGTTTCCACTAACCTGCATGCTACCAGTAAGAAGCACTGGCTTCAAGGAGTCGTACATTCCAAAGTAGAGACCACGATAGACAATGATTCCAACACAGGAAATGTTAAATCCACGGTAAAGCCCGGCAAGACCATCAGAAGCCATTGTTTTCCTATAGACATCAATGAGCCCATTGAATTGCCTCCCTCCTCCCTTCTTTGCAGCCTTGGCATCATTGGCCAAACGGGTTCGAGCATAATCCAATGAATAGACAAAGAGAAGGGAAGAAGCACCAGCTGCACCTCCTGAGGCCAAGTTTCCAGCAAACCACTTCCAGTAGCCGTCTCTATCTTTCTTAAAGTTGAAGAGCCTCTTGAAGTAATCCTTGAATGCAAAGTTCAAGGCCTGACAGATTCACAATAGCAATGAGCATAGAATTCATTATAAAAAAAAAAAGTTATCTAAATAGAAAAGATATCAACTTGAAGATGCTAGCATACCTGAGTGGGGAAATAACGGATGACATTGGCAGTGTTTCCTCTCCACAAGGACCCAAACCCTTCATCCTGAATTGTTCGCTTAAAACAATCACCAATGCCCTTGTAGGGTTCAGAGAGCCTGCCAGATTTAATCATCTCATCCTGGTTTTGAATCAAAAGCTTAACACGCTCGATAGGAGCAGCAGCAGTTTTGGATACAGCAGCAGATACTCCCCCCATAAGAAAATCAATAGCAAAGCTTGCTAAACCTTTTTCTGCGGGGGCTTGAACAAGAACAGAAGAAGCAGTTGATGGAACAATAGATAAATCGGTGGCAACTGCACATGTCCGTCCCATGGGGTACTGGAAAGCAGGGTTCGAGTAGTTTCCATAAGCACGCCTTTGGTATAGAGCCGGCCTCTGGAAAGCCCCATCACAACCAAAATCTTGGGAAACGCTGGAAAGAAGGAACTGGCCAGCTACTTTCTTCATAACAGAAGGGTGTTGAATCTGATCGGCCATTTTGCCTTTCCCTGCAAAGATGCAAGTACAAGCTGTTAAAAACTGCTTATTTTAAAGGCAATAAAAAAAAAAGCCTAGGCCTATGCAAATTGACACGTAATGATACACGTAAAGGTAAAATTCGCAAGAGGCTAAAAACTCTAAATTCAGACAATGCACCATCTGTATAAGCAGAGCAAGGAACATTTACGGGGATAATAACTACCGTAGAGCATCATACAAAGTGAAACAAATAAGTTTTGGGTTCTTCCAAGAATACTGGGGCGACATGAATCCAAAGAGCCCAAGTTCTCAACAGAAAATTACTAATCAAAACTACGAAGCCAAACTCACATTTATAGCAAGCAAATAAGCACAAAAACATAAATAACCAAAAGCAAAAAAGAAGAGGCTAAGAGACAAATTATTGAGGCTAGCCAATAAATACAACATCAATTCAATGAACAGCTCAATTCAGTTCATCTAAAAGTGTAAAACACTGAAATTAGATGAGCACGTGATGTGAGACATTCCATGAAACTATCAAAATAAATTAGCTGAATTACATTTTTTGTTAAAACATCCAAAAAATAACAGATGCAGATAGAAAATTAAGAGAGTGAAAGAAATGAGTGAATTGCTTTCGCAATAAATTCCAATATTATCATGACAAACTCAAACGTGTAACATTCTAACAGATCTGAAATTAATTTTTCGTATTGCAAAATTTGGAAGAGAACAAAGCAAGAAAATAAGAGTTAAACAGATCCACCACAATTCGAACAAATACAATCAGATCTGATAAATAAAACAACGACGACAGTCCAAGAATCAATATATATGCCTAAAACTAATGCAGAAGCGGCACATCAGATTTACGAGAACAAGCAGTAGATGAACAGATCTAATAAAACAGATTGTAGAAACAGGATCTGATTAGAACTGACGAGAGAGATCGTTCGATTTTAGCTTTGGAGAAATCAACAAATCTAAGAGAAAACAAATAGAAATGATAGCAAATGAGAGTAGATTTGAAGAGAAGAGAACCGAATGTTTCTCTGTGTTTAACCTGATTGGTGGCTGTGATTGGAGGACGAAACAAGAGAGAGATATTTAGGGTTCTCTCCGACTTTCGCTGAGCGTTGAAAGAAAATACAAAAGCGAGAGAGAGAGATTTGTGGAGGAGGAGTGACTTCGAAATGAACGAAACCGTCGCGTATTTAAAATGGAACTACATGACAGCGGCTATACAATTTCTTAATATTCATACTCTATTTATTTTTTATTAATTATTAATTAAAAAAATTAAAAATTAAAAATTATTCAGTAAATTATAGTATCCAATAAATATTTATTATTTATTAATCAATAAAAAATAAAATAGTTAATATATTATAAATACATATATATACACACACACATATATTTGAAGCAGGTATATATTTATTAAATGATAAATATTATTCATCTATACTTATATTTTATGTCGATATTAAAATATGTATATATTATATTGGATTTAAAAAATCTAAATATTCTACAAATACATTTGTATAATATAAATAAATATTTTGGATTGGGCTCAAACAGGTTTTGGGTCAGGTTTGACTATATTCATACCCTACTCATTATCAATCGAATCCAAAAAATTCCTCCACATTCAGGTCAGACCGAGTCAGTATCCATCATATTCAGATTAAATTGTCATCTCTGCTTATATGCCTTGCTTTGTTTTGCTTATCAATTACCACGTGACAAAGCGGGTAGGTTGTGATTTGTTACCTCATCAATCTTAGGCATATTGTGATGGAATTATCGTTAGAGTCAAAGTTCCTCTGTTTTAAACTTATTTCTGTTAAGTTGAATAATTCCTCCTTAACTTGAGGAACAAGATTGTTTTATGTTAAAGTAGTCATGCACCACGATTATAGGATTTAAAATCGTGGGTGGTTGTTTTTCCTTTTCCATCTTAGTGTAGGGCTATTTATTAGCCACAACAGTTGTTCAGCAATTCAACATAATTCTTCCATCTTTTGTGCAATCAAACTTAGCAAAGCTCTCTATTATCTTTTGATTGTAACATTATCAAAGCCTCCACACGAGGTTTGATCAAAACTTATGATTCAGGTATTAAAGTGAAGAGTCAGAGACATGGCATTTGAGAATAGCTTCGTGCAACCTGCCATTCCAAGGTTTGATGGTTACTATGACCATTGGAGTATGCTGATAGAGAATTTTCTGCGTTCCTAAGGATATTGGAACTTGATAGAGACAGGGATCACTGCTGCAGTAAAAGGATCGAATTTTAGTGAGATACAATAGAAGACGTATGAAGATCAGAAGCTGAAAGATCTCAAGGCCAAGAACTATATGTTCCAAGCCATTGATCGATCGATACTGGAAACCATCTTGAAGAAAGATACGGCGAAAGATATATGGGATTCTTTGAAGCAAAAGTATTAAGGAACAACACGTGTCAAGCGTGCTCAATTGCAAACTCTTCGCAAAGAGTTTGAAATGTTGCATATGAAGGTTGCAGAATCAGTTAATGATTATTTTGGCAGAACTCTCACCATAGCTAACAAGATGCGAACGCATGGAGAACAAATGAATGATGTGGTCATTGTTGAAAAGATTTTGAGGTCTATGACGTCAAAATATGATTACGTTGTTTGCTCCATTGAGGAATCCAATAACCTGGACACAATATCTATAGATGAACTTTAAAGCAACCTCTTGGTGCATGAACAACAGATCAGCCAGTATGTGAACGATGAACAAGCACTTCGAATCACTCATGGATTCTAGCAAGGAGGAAGAGGTGAAGGCAGAGGCACTTACCGAAGACGAGGAAGAGGAAGGGGTAGGTTTGGATTCGACAAATCCATCCTAGAGTGTTACTATTGTCATGAGCTAGGGCACTTTCAATGGGAATGTCCTAAATGAGACAGGGAACAGAAGGTGAATTATGCTGAAACAAAGGACGATATGTTGTTGATGGCTTTTGTAAATTCCAACGAGACTGCAATGTAGCACATTTGGTTTCTTGACTCTGGATGTAGTAACCATATATGTGGAAAACAGAACATGTTTTTTGATCTTGACAAAAGCTTTTGAGAATCAGTGAAGCTTGGCAATGACTCAAGCATTACTGTACAAGGCAAAGAAAAATTCGAATGGAAGTAAATAGGTTTGTGCATGTAATCACAGAAGTCTTCTACGTATCAGACCTAAAGAATAATATGTTGAGTATCGGCTAATTACAGGAAAAGGGGCTGACAGTCCTTATCCAACATGGAATATGCAAAATATTTCACAAAGAAAAAGGGTTTAATCATGGAAATAGAGATGACACACAACAGAATGTTTACTGTGCTTGCTCGTTGCACACCAAAGGAACCAAAATGCTTCTCCTCACTAATCACAGATTAAGCAGATCTTTAGCACTGTCAGTATGGACATCTCAGCTGGAATGGGCTCAAAGTGCTCTAACAAAAGAACATGGTGACAGGGTTACCTCCATTTAAAGCATCCCAAAAGATTTGTGAAAATTGCTTGGTGGGAAGACATCATCGTGTTTCATTTCCTAAAGCAAGTATGTGGAGAGCCTTCAACATTCTTCATTTGGTGCATGCTAACATATGTGGACCAATCAATCCAGTTTCCAATGGCAAAAAATGGTATCTTATTACATTCATCGATGATTTCAGCAGAAAAACTTAGGTATACTTCTTGATGGAGAAATCAGAAGCTCTTTCCATATTCAAATCTTATAAAGCCAGATATGAGAAGGAAACTGGAACTTACATACGGAACCTTAGAACAGACCGTGAGGGAGAATTTACATCACAGGAATTCACCGACTTCTGCAATGAGCATGGTATTCATAAACAGTTGACGACTGCCTATACACCCCAACAGAATATGTCACAGAAAGGAAGAACCGCACTATTATGAATATGGTGTGAAGCATATTGACAGCAAAGCAAATTCCTAAGACTTTCTAGCCTGAAGCAGTGAATTGAACGATGCATATTCTAAATCATTGTCCAACTCTAGCTATGAAGAACAAAACACTTACAGAAGTGTGGAATGGGCACAAGCCATCAGTGGACTATTTTCGAGTTTTTAGTTGCATTTTTCATGTGCATGTACTTGACAGCAAGAGAATAAAGATTGATGCCAAGAGTTTAAAATGCATTTTATTTGGGGTCAGTGAGGACTCTAAGGCTTATAGGTTATTTGATTCGATTTCAAATAAAATAATTATTAGCCAAGATGTGGTATTTGAAGAAGATCAGCAATGGAACTGGGATGATGATCACAAACAAGCCATATTTACTGAACTCGAGTGGGAGACTGAAAATGAAGCAGAAGTAGAAGATGAGTGAAATGGAGAAGAGTCTGATGACTGTGAAGAATCTGGCACCAATGCAGAAACTAAATTCGATGGAGGTAACATTGATATCTCACACGAAGAACACCCATCTCATGAAATACGAGCACGAAGACCACCAGTATGGATAAGAGACTATGAAACCGAACAAGGCCTTTCAGATGAAGAAACTGTTAACCTGGCACATTTAGCATTGTTCATTGATGGAGATCCCATTACATTTGTTAAAGCTGTGAAGTCTGAGAAATGGAGAAAAACCATGGATCAAGAAATACAAGCTATAGAGAAGAATGACACATGGGATTTAACAGTGCTGCCATCGGGAGGAAAAACCATAGGAGTAAAGTGGGTGTTTAAAACAAAATTCAATTAAAATGGAGAAGTGGACAAGTACAAAGCTCGACTAGTTGCTAAGGGGTATTGTCAACATCATGGAATAAATTACGCTGAAGTTTTTGCACTAGTAGCTTGCTTGGACACTATACGAATTGTTATATCCATTGCTGCACATAAATCTTGGGTGATCTACCAGCTTGATGTCAAGTTGGCTTTTCTGTATGGGGAAATTACTGAAGAAGTCTTCGTTGAGCAGCCTCCAGGATATGAACAGAAGGGGCATGAATCTAAGGTTTATTGACTAAAAAAGGCATTATATAAACTCAAACAGGCTTCTCGCGCCTGGTATAGTCGCATTGAAACGTATTTCATCAAAGAAGGCTTCATCAAATGTCCTTATGAGCATACATTATTCATTAAAACTGCAGGTGGAGGTAAAATTTTGATTTTGTGCCTTTATGTTGATGACCTTATTTTACTAGCAATGATGAAGCCATGTTCGAACAATTTAAGAAATCCATGAAGATTGAGTTCGACATGACTGATCTTGGGAGTATAAAGTATTTCTTTGGCGTTGAAGTATTACAAAAGGCAAATGGTATCTTCATTACTCAACGAAAGTATGCTCAAGAGATCTTGGAAAGGTTCAATATGGCTCAGTGTAACTCAGTACATAACCCAGTGGTTCCTGGCTTTAAACTCATGAAAGATGAAGGGGGAGTGGAAGATGATAGCATAGTTTATAAGAAAATAGTGGGAAGCCTTATGTATTTGACTGCCACACGCCCTGATTTAATGTTTATTGTCAGCTTGATCAGCAGGTATATAGAGCGTCCTACTGATTCTCACTTCCAAGCAATAAAAAGAACTTTGAGATATATAAAAGACATGACTGGTTTTGGGATATTCTACAAAAAAGAAGGAAGTGAAGAACTTGTAGGGTACTCGGATAGTGACTATACTAGTGATCAAAATGATAGAAAAAGCACCTCATGATATGCTTTTCTCATGAATTCAAGAGCTGTTTCTTAGTCTTCAAAGAAACAACCAGTGGTTACTCTCTCCACCACTGAAGTCGAGTTCATAACTGCAGCATCAAGCGCATGCCAGGTCATGTGGTTAAGAAGAATTCTGACAGTCCTAAATCAAGAGCAAAGCAGTCCAACTGTGGTGTTTTATGATAATATATCAGAGATTAAACTTTCAAAAAATCTTGTGATGCATGGTCGTAGTAAGCACATAGATGTAAGATTCCATTTTCTTCGAGATCTTGTTAGGGATGGGATTCTAGAGCTAGTTCATTGTTCTACACAGCAACAAGTTGCAAATATTCTAACAAAGCCGATGAAGCTTAATGTTTTTCTGAAAATGCGAAGTCTACTGGGAGTGCATGAATATCCAAGTATAAACTGAATGACAATGGCATTCAGTTTAAGGGAGGATGATGGAATTATCGTTAGAGTCAAAGTTCCCCTGTTTTAAGCTTATTTATGTTAAGTTGAATATCTCCTCCTTAACTTAAGGAACAAGATTGTTTTCTGTTAAAGTAGTCATGCACCACGATTATAGGATTTAAAATTATGGGTGGTTGTTTTTCCTTTTCCATCTCAGTGTAAGGCTATTTATTAGCCACAATAGTTGTTCAGTAATTCAACATAATTCTTCCATCTTTTATGCAATCAAACTTGGCAAAGCTCTATGTTATCTTTTGATTGTAACATATTGGACAATAAGCATAGAAAGTAAAAAAGAATGGGCAAATTTTTTTATATTGAAATATCATAATTTTAAATGTCACGGTTCAAAACCACAACATTTACTTAATGTCACGGTTCAAAAATACGACATATAATTTGTATTGCGTTTCTGAACCGTGATAATTAAATGATGTCACATTTCAAAACCAAAACATTAACTAAACGTCGTTGTTTGAATCATGATATTAATTAAATTCCAGAAATCATCTCAGCCATTCCATGAAAATCCAACAACAAAATCCCTCTACATCTAAATCTAAAAAAAATTTGATTTTTATGAGATTTATTATTTAGTTTATTAATCCTACATTTAATTTAGTTAGTGATTTTAGAGAGTAAGAAATTTATAATTTAATAAAATATTGGCAGAGTTTTCCTTATTTAACGAACTATATCTAAACGTTTGTCTTCCTTAAAAATACTTGCAATAACCACAATAATTAAATACAACAAATTCTCATATTTTATAATCACAAGTAGCATCAGGAAAGCAAATAAATAAACATATATACATGCAAAAGGAATATAAAATACTTAAATAATACAACATTCTAATAATTGAAATATCAAAATATGTCAACATAACAAATCTATCTACCTATGTCTACGCCGTCCAATGGAGCTGTTTGTTGATACGCATGTGCGGAGTCAAGACCGCCAAAAGAGGGCGCAATAGTTTGTTGACAACCGCGTTCAACACTTTGTGGTATGTTTGTTTAACCATTTTATTTTGTAAGTTATTATTTTTATTGAATTGAATATGATGATTTCTTTTTTCATTTTCAGGAGACCTAAAACAGCCGATTGAGGGAGAGATATGGGGACGATCCTTTGACCCATCCAGATTTCAATCCGGATTTATGGATGGAGGTAGAATCGTCCGGTGGACCCGATAAAAATCTGGTGTACGGGCTCTCCAACACTACCGCTGAGAATTTGTGGGCGGCTTGTAGTGTCTCAACCATTGGGAGCTCTAAATCAGTTTCGAGCACCCAATCTGAGGATATCATGGCCTTGAAACAACACACGACTAATCTCACCGAGAAATACGAGCAACTCTCGGTGAATTATGAACAATTCCACCTAATGGTCATGAACATGACTGGACAAAGTGGTGATACATGTGCACTTCCTTTTTAGCCGTATAACAACCAGCCTCTTCCTGCTACTCCAGCTCCACCATTGTGCTAATTTAATATATTTTTTAAACACATTAAATTTGTAATGAATATTATTTAACTTTATTTCTTTTTTTTATGTTTAATAAAATTTTATTTGCATAATTGGTTTTTTTACTATTAATTTATATTATTTATTCTAAATAAATTTTTTAAAAAACAAATTTAAAAATACCCACCAAGAGATTTACAGATGGAATATATCCATCGACATTTGACAAGGAGCAGGAAATGCCACCATCACCGATGAATTTACAGACGGAATGTATCCGTCAGCATTTCACATAGTGGTGGAAATGCCACACTCACCGACAAATTTACAGAAGGATACCGTCGACAAGATTTAACCGGTAGCTGAAACATATTTACTGGATATGCCACTATCACCAATGGAATAAATCCGTCGGTATATTTCAAGCGGGAATTTTTTTTATGGCGCACAATTTCCGTACGTAAAACCATCGATAATATTTTTTTTTACCGATAAACTTAGCGACGGAATCCGGTATTACCGACGAACAGTAAGCTGACGGATGTTTTCTGTCGGCGATTTAGTCGGTAAAAAAATTATCGTCAAACTCTGAATCTCATATCGACAGAATATGTCCGTCGGTAAAACTTTGAAATCTTGTAGTGATATGGATATCAATGCCAGTTTAACAACAATCAATTGTTTATATTTAACATAATATTTTTTGTTATTTTTTATATGAAATTGAATTTGCCTACTTTTTATTTAGAAAGTCCAAGAAATGCCCATTTTAAATTACATATTACACAATACAACACAGACAAGCCAATTAAAATTCAATTACTCGTCCTAGAGAATTCCATAACTCAAACAAGAAAACATACTCAGAAATGAAAATCATCCAAGAATAGCCTTGTGATTAACGGTAAATACATGAGCTGCTGGGCTGGTAAACTGATCATCTTTCACCATGATTTCTTCTTCAAAGAAATTGTATGCTCTACAATAAGAAATTCTGAGAATGATAAACAATCTTGATAGTAACATAAAGAAATAGAAAGAAGAAATTAAAGCTAACTACAGCGGTTGAGGCGTGATTCGTTGTTGAAAGGTTAACTACAGCCAAATGGTCAAACTGGGCTGCTACCTTTTCAAATCTTCGTTTTCTCAAGCTCTTGGAGGGAAATAGTTGCTTTCGGTTGACTGATAATAATAATTAAAAAATAAAAGGGGGAGATAATTGTGTATTGAAAAAAAGTAACAAGTAAGGGTTAAATTTTTTTTTAAATTAACGTGGGTGTATCTTATATGTATTTTAATTATTTTTATAGGTTTTAAAGTTAATAATTATATAAATTTTTAATAGTTTTGAGATTTATAAAATTTAAATTAATAATTTTTAAAAAATACATTTAAAATCTAACCAGTTAAATTATACACTTTAAATTTAGCAGGAGTGATTTTGAAAGGTAAAGAGAATACATTCCAATTTCATGGGTGATGCTTTTGCTTGCATTTCTTCCCGTTTTTCAACCACTGGTTGGAAATTGCTCGAATTTGATGTCTGGGCCCCGACTCAACAAAAGGGAGAGCATGACGCTAAGGCTTATCTGCGGCTTCTTTTTTCTTTTCTTTTTTCCTTAAAAAAACGAAAATCTAGCTTTAGGGGATGCAACTTAATTAAAAAATATATATTTAATTTATTATTTAAAAGTATTGGTGTGGTTGCTTTTAAAGTATTTTTTATTTATAAATATATTAAAATAATATTTTTTATTTTTAAAAACTTATTTTTAAAATCAACATATCAAAATAATTTAAAATTATAAAAAGATATTAATTTAAAATTAAAAAATAAATATTTTTAAAATTAAAAAATATACCTTATACGAGCCAGAGAATAAGCGATTAGGAATAACACGGCCGGCACATTTGTTCCTGATAACCTCGTTTTTTTCAAATGTAATTGGATTGTTTTTATATTAACAAAAAAACTAATTTGCGAGGCGAAATCATTGGAGCCTTTTATTTATGCACTCTTTTACAAATTAATGTGGAATGAAACAAGTATTTTTTTATATATAATTCTTTAATTTAGTTCTTGAACTCTCTCTCTCTCTCTCTCTTTTTTTTTTTTTTGCATAATTGCTTTTTTAGAAGAGAGGGGTGGATTCAAAGTGAAAATAATTGGTAAAATTAATAGTAATTTTTAATTTCAGTTGAAATATTCATTTTAGTTCTTCATGTTTTTTAGTTAATGTATCGCTAGTCCCTTTAGCTGTGAGGAATTAAATTTTGATGTAAATTTTTTTTTTTATAAAAGGAGAGAGAGGCTTTTCCCTTTAGCTGTGAGGAATTTAATTTTGATGTAAATTTTTTTTTTATAAAAGGAGAGAGAGGCTTTTCGATTTTCATGCAAAGAAAAAAATTATCATTAACAACTATTTTAACCATCAAAATAATTGATATTGGTGTTAATAGATCTTATTTGAAAAGAAAAGTTTTTCTTCAGTGTTTTCTTACCTTCAAATTACACGATGAGGCTAATCTAACCATATAAAAAATTTCAAGTTCGAGTTGATTTTGGGTTCTTTGAGATGTTTTATGGGTTTTTTTAAGGTCATTAAGATGTGTTTGGGTCAAATGAGTTTTTTAAAAAATTGAAAAACCTAAACCCCTATTTTCGTCGACCCCTAGTCACTAAATTCTATAGAAAACAAATGACACATTGTCTTTTTATTTCTCCAAACAAAAACAAGGACACCCCTTTAATTTTTTTTTTTTTAAATATGAATGTGGGCTAGGTTACAAGCCCCATGTGTCTAGATTTTTTTTAAGGCCTCAGCACGTTGAGTCACCAAGCCCACGTGTTTGGGCTTCAATTTGCTTCTTCTTCTTTTTTTTCTTAATATTTCTTCATTTTATATTTTATTCCAAAAAAATTTCATTTAACCCAATCGAATTCATTACCCAAGCCTTAGGTTTGACAAGTTAATTCACGACATCCGTTCTATTACTTTTTCCTTTTTTTTAATACATGTTTTGTCCTTCAATTTAAAAAAACACAATTTTATCATTTGTTATTAATGATCTACTTTAATTATTTTGGTCCCACACACCTATCATGTTTTTTTTTTAAATGTTTAATACAAAGAAATTATTATGTGTTTTATTATCATATAATTAAATAGAGATAATCTATAAGATAAAAAAAATATTGAATCTGGTGGCGTGCATGAATATTTAGCAGACACATTACCAATGCTTATACTCTTTTCTTGGCACTTATTTTGTTTTACTATGCAATGTTACAGAGCGCAGACCATTGAGCTAGTCTAATATACTACGAGTCGTTTAAAAATAAAATACTATTTATTTTTTTCAATATTTCTTTATTTAAGGTTTTTAAAAATTATATTGAAATTAAAAAAATATCTTTTTAAGGCTTTCACAATATTCATATATAAATTTCTTCCCATTTTCTAAACGCACAAAAGTTCTAAGAAATAACACAATACTTCTCTATCTTACACAATCACTTTTTGTGAACATAAAACATTAAAAATATTTTCTTTTATATTATCATATTTATCCTTCATATTTGATAAATATCGTAAATTTATTTTCTTAGAACTACCAGATTTTTTTTAGTTCGTAAAAATAACTTTGATAATTTATAATTTGAATAGCATTAAATACAAAAAATTAAGATGTTATTATAAATTATTTTTTTCTATTTTTCATGAGAATAGCTATAATCCTGGTAGTTTGTTTTTTAGTGGAAAAAAAATATTTGGTTTTTAACAAATGAATATAATTTTCAATTGAAAATGAAGAAAAAAAACTTAAAATAAAGAAGAAAAATAATTTTCTGATACTAAAATGCCTACATGATCCCAGTAGATAGCCATCAAACAAATCTTGAAGATTCATGGACGGGATTTAAGAATCAAAAGCCAGGACTGCAAAATTGAGCTCCATTTATCAATCAACAGATTGATGGACTCAAATTTGGGCTTTATTTATGGAGTGGCCTTGACTGGGCTTCGCAAAAATGGTTAATAAATCAAGAAGAAAAACCCATGTGGAGATGCGGGGGATCGAACCCCGTGCCTCTCGCATGCAAAGCGAGCGCTCTACCATTTGAGCTACATCCCCTTCTTGCAGATTCTACCTCGTTAGATTAATTAATTCAAAAACCTTAAGTGGCATTACCACCGCTGTGAGTGAAGTGATGAGAGGTCAGGTAAGAAACGACGGTCCTGGAAATATGTAAATAAACGTCATATTCAGGCACGGATAGAACCACTCAATTTTGCACGATAATAGAGTGATCTTTTTCACCACTTCCAATCCCATGTTAGTTAGACGAAGATTTAATATAGAATTTATGATAAAGATTTAATTCTTTTTTAAGAAGTAGAAAAGAGATTTATGAAAATAAAATATCAATTTTAAAAGCATGTTTATAATTCTATAGATATTTAAAGTATTTCTATTTTATATTGATCAGTTCTACGTACTTTTTTAAATCGTTATATCTATATATTCCTTAGAGAACTTCGTATTCAACTTGTATATATTTTGCTGTTAGCCCAGCAGGCTGCCTGCCTTTTCTTTACGCACGCGCATGTCCCCCTTGTCCTTGCAAGTGTGACATGGAATGAAATTCCAATGCCGAATGAGAAATGAAACCATACAGTTGTTCGTGGAATGGCCCCGAGCTGGGGAGAAAAGTAACAGTATTCATGGCTGGAGAGTCCAAAATCCAAATTAATGGACGTATTCGCTTTGATTGTTGATGAACAACACTCACTAAATAATATAGTTGTCTTTCTGTCATTCCTTTTAGGGTTTTAAGTATTTTTTAGCCTGATGTTATGGCGATGGAAACTGTCTCTATCCATCCATCAGTATGTAGGGATATATATACAGGTATACAGCCATATTGAATTTCCAGTAATCGAATTAGGTCATGGAAGCTGTCCTTTTCAACTTAGCAATACTGGAGCTCATTGAGAGGCCCATTTTCTGCCACACCATCCTTCCGTTAACCCTTCAAAACAGTAGCCATCTGCTTCAATGGGGACACCAATCATTTTCCACACTGTTCACAAAATAATTTCTTCTGGAAATTTGCAGTGCTGCTGGGCAAAACACAAATGCAGGTTTACCCTCCGTTCGTTGAATCCATTGAATGCACGATGCTGGTATGTTCCCCATGCAGCTAGTTTTGTTGGAGAAGTAGAGTACTGGAAATCTAGGCAGATGGACTACTGTGCTATTGATGAGACTTGAAACAACTTCTGTTTGATTACATAATATACTTTGCTGCACATGGAATTGCTAAAGTGAGGTATTTATTATCCGTTTCTCGAAATACATTTAAATAGCAAAAACAATAAATTTAAAATTTGTTTTAGGAGTCCCAAGATTCCGTTAAATAGACTTAGAGTTGTTATATTAACATACTCTGAAGATCAGATATTTTTTTCGACTTTGAGTAATTGCTTTCAGGCTGAGTTGTTGTAAACCATATCCAAGTTTTAAGGTAATCCACACGAACTACTAATAAGAAATCTCTTAAATCATTTTAGGGGTAAGGGATTGCAATACCTTTGAACGCTAGTTTTTTTTTATATAATGTTTTTCATGTATTCTACAACTTATAGTTTCTGTACTATTTACTATATAAAAAATAATAGGCAGGATATTTTTTGATAGGAAAACCTGGAAACTTAATAAATGATGAAGTATTGATTTGTCCCTGAATAATATTACATATATTATTTCAGAATAATTTTAGAAATTTATTCAATTCAGTCTTTACTTGATTTTTCTAGGTCTAGAATTATAATTCCCTATATAAATTACAATCTAGTCCTCAATTTCTAAAACTTATTTACAATCAAGTCATGCATGATTAATCATTCCATTTTAATTTTTGACCAATGGTTTTTATGTATGTGATCTATTAGTTTTCCTAATAAGTTGACCTAAATATAAATCACAATCCTAAATAAAATAGGATTAAATAAATTAATTTATTATCAATTCAACAATTGATTGGTTTATATTTCAAGATCAAATACAATGTCTAGCAACCTGTCATGATACTCTAAATATTAGAAAAGTCATAAGTGGTTTGATTTAACCTTTTAGTAACCAATTTATCAGTGTAATTATTATCTCTTTATTAACGATGTTTTGATTTAAACATTATAGCATAGAGTGTGTCTACTCTGTCAAATCATGTTTGTTCTCAACATCATAGTCATTAATTCTTTGAATAATATTTAAAATTCTTTTCAAATCTTATTCCACATGCACAAGAATTTACAATCAATACTATTTGAGAACATATGGAATATTTTTCATAATTCACCTGAGATGATACATCATAGTCATTGATTATTTGAATAAGATTTAAAACTTTTTTCAAATCTTATTCTACTTGCATAAGGATTTACAATTAATACTATTTGAGAATATATGAAATATTTTCTCTAATTCACCTAGGATGATGAATCCTCTCTTGATTATTTAAATACCTTCATATAGTTCATGTTATACCTAATATTTACATGTCTATAACCCTTGATTAAAACAACATGTACCAGGATCAAAACATAATATTTTCTATATAAGATAACTTAGTAATCTTAAGTTTAAGGATCATTTACACAACATTCATATGAGTCTTTCTATAGACATATGTGATCTTTTCATATGAAATTCTCATGCAGGCCAGTTCAGTGTATATGTTATATGACGAGCACCTACATATTAGTTTTAGGTGTCCCTCATATCTCGATTTATGAGAACAACTGTTTTCTTTCATTAAAAAAAATAATATGTATTAGTTTCAACAACTCTAATTAATATCTAGTTTTAATAGAGCATTGACCATGAACATTCATGAATAATAATTTGATGAAATAGAAATCCAATATCTATAATAATTTTATAATTTTTTTTGTAAAATATTTTTATTCTAATGACTTTATTTTTACTCTAGACTCGTTAATCAAATATTTGATAAATATTAAAGATAAATAAGTTTTTATTAAAATTAAATATATTTATATGAACAAAGTTCATGCTATATATAATCAATTAATTGGCTATATGATATATAAAATAATATTTATATGATTTAATTCGGGGAGATAAATTACTATTACATATATTGCTAATATTTATATAATTTTTTTTTGTTGAGGCTGTTATAGCCATTAACTGATATTTGACTAATTATGATGAATGGTACTCTTGCATCCTTCCTATGCGCAATTAATCAACATGAACCTCGAAACAAGGCTGCAGGCCTGCAGGCTGCACCTATCGTGCTAGTGTACTCTTGTTTTGATTTGCAGGTTTCGATTCATTTGCGTGCTATAGTTAATTGCTTTGGTGGCCTTTGATAATCTTGTCATTTATTGGCTTTTATTTCAATTGTCAATGTATGTTCTTAGTTCTTAGTGTTTGTTTGTTATTATACTTTAAAAAACATTCAATTAATATTTTTGAAGTGTTTTTAATGATTTTGATGTACTAATATAAAATATAAATAAAAAAGTATTTTAATATATAAAAAAACCTTTTAAAAAACCTTTTAGAACAAATAATTAATATTGAGAAGTAATTTATGAGCAAAACTTGCCTGCCTTGACTTTTCAAAGAATGCTTTATGCAATTGATAGTTTGATATGGCAGAAGACAACAATTGTAGGGCCCAAACTGAGTTTCTGGGTTATTTATGATGGCAAACTTCGAACCATGGGCCTGCTTCGACCAGTTAGAGGACAATTGATCGGTTCTTGTAGACAAAAAACAAAAAAGAAAAAAGAAAAAGAAAGAAAGCTAGCAGTCTGAGACTGCAATGAAAGTGTTAGGTCCTACATGGTTTAATTTTGTAAGAGGGAGTAAATGACAAGTGAAAGCCAGTTAAAATGAATGTGACAAGCAACTTGACAAACTTCTGAAATTAAAGCCTTCCTAGAATATTACTTGTAAATGTTTATAAACCAGTAGCAGTTCCTACCTCTTATCTACTCAATATTAATTGTTCATCTCCTCCTGTTGTTTTCCCCAAAAGGGTTTCGATTCTACTACCTCACTGGTGAAACCCAGGCATGACAGATAATAACCCATCCCTTTCGTCTATTAGGCGAAGGAGCAAAGAGAGAAAATTGTCAGAGACGATGATGTCGCAACAGAGAGTGAACAGTGAGCTCCAATCATGGCGTCGGAGTATCCCTCCCCCCACCCTTCTTTTGTAAACATCCCATGTAGGTCCTCGTCAGCTGTCACCCTCACAAGTGTTGTCGTCATTCAATAACACATCTTATGGCCTGTTCTTCATGAGGGAACTCATAGCCTGCGTGACAGGATTTAAACCTTTGATCACTGTTTAAGATTTCTAACTTGACAGTTGATTTATCAAACTCAAAATATAATTACCTGAAGTAACCGTTAATAGTTATTTCTAGAGAGATACAATTTCTTTCGTGATCACTGCTTATTGAATTCGTGAGACTCACTAGTTCTACCAGCTAAACTTTTTTAATGAATGAGATTGTTTCTTGATTTTAGAAATTAATAATATTTTGGAAAAATAAATTAGCTTTATTAATTGTTGAAACTACAACTCATTGTTTCCTGATCGACGGGAGAGAGACCATTTTGTTCCCAGCTAAGACATAACCATATAAAGCAGCAAAGACAAATTTCTTAATTTTGTTAGCAAATCTCCTTGATCTTTTGGCTGTAGACCACAGGCAAAATGTGAACAAAAAATATTTGTGATTTGGCATGGACTTCATTGGATTTCCAATCTCGCAGGCAGTTGTTTGGTATTTTCAAAACAATCTTGGACATGGGGACTCAAAAGGCCATTCCCACTTCCCGTTGACACTCACTCGTGCAATCTTGGAAACAAAAAACTTATAAGATCATGGACTCTGGTCAAATCAAAGACTTCGAGACAACTTAATTAGAACAAAGAATTAGAGAGGGGCTCTACCGAAATGAGTAGAACAACCCCTCTTAAATTAAAGCTAGCCTTGGAAAACATGATTGTCGTTCCTTAAGGAACTCAAGTACCTATTGAAATATTGGACAGATTTTTTAGAAGTTCAAAATGTTTAATCAAAATACTATATATCTCTGGAGTAGGAAAAATATGAAGTTGAAATTATTTTGTTTCCCTTGTGAGTTATAGAGCTAGTCAGCTATCTCCACCTCAACAAACAACGCCCCCATCCTCCCCTCCTTCTGATTTATTCACCAGATGCATGCCTTAGACATTCACAAATGAAATCCTGGAAGTAGAGACATACATATTTAGCAAATTAATCCTTGCGAACCTAACTTTTTCATGTATCGAGAACATGAATGATTTGGGAAGTTCGATTTGTTCTTTTCACAATCTTTGATTCTGACTAGGAGGCATGTACTTTTTATCAGTTTAAGTTGGGATGAGATGCGCTTATATATATATATATATATATATATATATATATATAATGGTCAACATAGCTCCCAAAAAGTCTTCATTGAAGACCAAGTATAGTTATTATTGTTTGAGGAATTCTAAATCACGGTTCCCTTTGGAAGTCTCTTTTTGTTTTTTAATTGTATAGACCATCTGGCGGTGAAATTGGTATGAATTTCTGATCTTAAGTAAGTTTTTGTTACCATTCCAAGATGATACGTGCAATAAATTGTTGATCTAAACTCTAAATCTCCTGGGAGTTGATGAGCAAGGAGTATTGTACATAATCTACACTCAAAATTTCTTTGATTTAAAAATATGTGTATAAATAACAATATATATATATATATATATATATATATATATATATATATATATTAACTATAAGCACGAGTCCTAAGCCATATTATGTCTTCACATTCATTTCGAAAGACCTAACCATACCTTACCGGAGTTGGAATTCAAATATTTTTGTAAATGAATTTGATTGTATGTGGATATGCCACATCTTCGAAAAAGCCAAGGATGAGAATTGAATGTCAAACCTAACCATAGATTGCATAAATGAATTCTCCCATTACCACCTAACCAATCATCCGAGACGTAAATATACACATAGATTGCATAAATCAATCACGTCCCAGTTCTTGTAGAGACTTGATAAAAGAGATTTTTGAGTAAGAGATTCGGTATAAAACGTAGAGGGAGACATTGATACTCTACTTGATCGTGAGGAGAACAGGAAAAAACAATATATTTGTCTGAAAATCTTAAGTTTTTCATGTGACTGGTTTTATGTTCTAATCCAAGTAAGGGGAGAGGATTGGTATAGGGTATTAAATTCCAAGCTGAATCTGTTGGGCAGGCATATCAGCGAAAAATCGAAGCCTCACTAGTAGCTGGCGATGAACTAAAATCGGTAAATATACACACCATACACTTATCTCAATCTGCAATTTTTTTCCTGGTGAGTTGCAGCAGCTCGTGTTAAAGCAGACATAAATAACTCTATCCTCGTCCTTAACTCTCTACCAATTTCTTCTGCCCCATCATTAGAAAGGGCCTGTATCCTTGCTTCGGAAGGACCTAGTTGCTACCATGAGAAACTTATAAACTTTTTTTTCCAAAGATTTTGAATTTGAAAAAACCCTATCTTTCAGAAAATATACTTTATGAGATCGGGTGAGTAAGTAAAATTCAAACTGTCCTAAATACTTATAAAAAATACACGTTTTGACTTGAACTCAAGATCTATTATATAGATTTTAAATTCTTTACCATCACGCTAGAGATTTTTTCTCTCGAAGATGCTCGTACATGTTCTACCAATGCATTATATATATATATATATATATATATATATATATATATATATATATATATATATATATATATATATATATATATATACACACACATGATATATAAAAAAACAATAATTATTTGTGAATGCCTCGTGAGAGTGGTTTTTTATTTTTCATTACCGTAAATATTCAGACTGCACCTACGTATAGATAACCTTTTCTACCACTATCATTGCTGGCTGACTGCCAAATTTCTTTCTAGCCTCCATCTTGCACTTGCATTTCATTTTCATGCCACAGTTTGTGTTCCACACTCTTTTTAATCGTGGAAAGTTCCATGGATAGTTTGGAGTAATGGATTCACAGGGTATTTTTCCAAGGTCTGTTTTGCTGAAAGATCATGTTCTGATTATTGACTCGTCTTACCCTCGAGAAATTAGTTTGATAATTAAGTGTGTGTTTTTAGTTGCTGTACGGTGTGCGGTGATTTTTTAAAAATATTTTTTTTATATAAAAATGTATTAAAATATTTTTTTAATTTTTAATATTTTGACATATTAAAATTATTAAAAATAAAATTAATTTGATGATTTTAAGGTATACTTTTGAAACACACACACACAAACACACCCCTTTTTTTTTATCAAAATTTTAAATTTTTTTTCAAATTAATTTTTTTTTATGTTTTTTTATCTTTTTAATGTCTAGATGTCAAAAATAAATTTTAAAAATAAAAAAAATGATCTTAACATATTTTTAAACGAAAAACACTTTGAAAACAACATCTTCCATACTCCCATGTAGTCTCTAAAAAGTCTTGAACGACATGCAAATAGCATTTATTAATTTTTTTTAAATACATCAAATCAAATCAATACAAGAATATATTTTTAAGATTGTTTGAAAAAAAACTTGATAGAGACTAACAAATAAACTAATTTGACAATATATTAATTTTATCATTAAAAAATAAGAGTTTGAAACATAAAATTCAACATGACCTGATAGAAAAAGTAGAGGTTTTTAATTAAAAGAAATCTCAAAATGCATTTTTCTATTATTGAAATTAATATTTTATCCAGCCTCTTGAAATTAACCAAACATGTTATAATATTTGTTACTGAAATTAACTGATATACGTATCTCCCTCTAGTTTCAAATAGTTTCAAAGACAGAGTGTTGAGTGGAAAATAGCCTCAAGAAAGAAGAATGAAGAATTGAAAATGACTTTGCAAGCATTTTAAATTAATATATTTTTGATATTTTCAAACCATTTTAATATATTAATATTAAAAATAATTTTTTAATATATTTTAAAATAAAAAATATTTTAAAAAATAACACTTCCAAACATTCTTTTAATTAATTACAGGAAGAAATAGATGTCTTATCCTTTAGCATTGTAGAAGAAGTGAGTTCATTTTGTCTTCCTTGTCATTATCGTTGCAAGCTATACTATAATGATGTGACTTCACATGTTAACATGCATGGTGTCTTGGATTTGTCAACACGTGTCACCTTATTCACATATATATGCACCAAGCCTCATACCATGCATGTAACCAGAAATAAACTGGTTGATTTCACATTAAAATATCTTAATGCGCCGTGTTATAGTAATTTTTTTTCAAAGTAATTTCTGTTTAAAAATATATAAAATTTTTCATTAATATATTAAAATAATTTAAAAAATATTATTTTAAATAAAAATTAAAAAATTCATAATTTCAATCGCAAAAATAAACGTATTTTAAATTAATATAAAGCTTTTTTAAAAAAATTTCTAGATGAAAATATTTTTGAGTTAATTTATGTATCTAATGAGATTAATTAAGTTATTTCTAGACGATTTTAAGACCATATTTTTTACATCAATATATTTCATTAAATTTAGATATTGTTTTTAAACCCAGAAAATCAAAAAACAAAAGAGAACATTTTTAATTGTCAGACCAATCTCTCAAAATCAAAGTAAAAATTAGTTCACATAAATAATCATAACCCATCAAAATTTAAAACCCAGCACTGATTTTTAAGGTGTTTGTTGGCCGAGCGGAAGCCGTAAAGAATGCCGCTGGTAATTAAAAGGGGTATTTCAATCCACAATTTTGAGATGATATTTTATTTTTAAAAAAAGAAAAAGAAAATTCTAGAGATTCATTCATTTAATTATAGTCATTAACATCGAGCACTATTTTAATTTATGGGTAACACCACCCGTAATTTTGGAGTTGAGGTGCTTTCTTCCCATGAAAATATTGGCAAGATAGCTCAGAGATGTAAACAAACACAAAACACACCCATCAAAGCAAATGCCGAAGGAATTAATAGTTGTTTCAGGCAAGATAATATTGAAAACTGATAAAAATAATAACAATAAAAACAGAATGTTCCCTCTCTCTTTCTCTGAGGATGTGTGGTGCAATCCTCTCTTGGGAGACAGCCTGCTGCAAGCCTAATCCCTGACTTTTGTCTTTGGCTTTTCCTTTCCTAGCTCTTCGTTATGATCATTTCATGTCCATAGGTTTCTTGAGTTAACGCAGAGGGTAATTTCTTGACTTTCTACACCCTTTCTTTTCACTATTGCCTTGTATGCTCTCCATGTTCAAAGTTACCCAAGCCCCAATTTACTTTCTGTGCTATATATACTACTACAGTCCCTCTGCTAGCTAGCCAAAGTGCCAAACCACACTATTCTTTCTCTTGCTTCTTTCACCATGGCAGACCCTTGCTCTAATCTCTTCAGTACTGGATCTTTCAACTTCGTGCTTCTTAATCCTCACTACAGTACTGCTTTCACTTCTTACTCGAATCCTTCTAGCCTTCATGCTTTCTCAAACAACTACTCGCTCGACTACAAATCTTCAATTCCTCCCTCATCGCCTCCTCCAAAAGAAGCCCTTCCCCTGATAGAATACTTAAGTCCCGCAAGACAACAAGAAGAGCATCGTGATTCCTCATGTAGTTCCGTGGAAGAGGACAAGTACATGAAAAAAGATGATGATAGCCTCTTTTTTAGTACTGCAGATGGTAATGTTGAGCCCGTGACGGTAGCTCTGCATATAGGCCTCCCTAACCCTAGTTCTGATCTGGAGAGGGCACTTAGGGTTTTCCCATCTCCAAATGCACCAGATAAGGGAGAGATGAGTGCAGTTTCAGGGTACCCTTTGGAGAAACTAAACAAGGGTCAGTATTGGATTCCTACACCTTCCCAGATTCTTATTGGTCCAAGTCAATTTTCATGCCCTCTTTGCTCCAAGACCTTTAACAGATACAACAACTTGCAGGTATGCCCGGCTTTCTTGAAAGACGTCTCCTTAAGCTCTCCCTGTCTCTCTTTTCCTTTTTTCTTGCTCCATTTCTGCTGGATCTAGGTACTTTATTTTTAATAATTTGCAATTATTAGTTAACTTGTACGAGTAGTACAGTGCTAGCCTAGACTGCAGAATTGGTCTCTGTCTTTAATTTTATGTTTGATTTCCATTTGCATACACTATACATGTATATATATCTTGAGATCTGCAGTGAGTAATAATTGATTGTCGTTTTTTTTTCAAGTTCCAACTGAGATTTTTTGCTTGATTTGACCTTTCATGAGACGTCCTTGTACTTTTGTTACTTTGAAGATCATGCTAAGGTCAGTTGCTGAGGTGGGTTAAAGAAAAACTGCAAATAAATAGAGCGCTTCAGAGTTCTGAGAATCAACAGATAAGGCTAGCTGAACAGTGAAATTCAGAGTGCTCCGATGTCCGATCCTTTTCATGCCTGTGAAAGTTCACCCTGGATCCCTTTTTTTTTTTACTAAAACCTGATCCGTACTGTGTCCCTCTAAAGGCACCTCTTAATGGTTAACAAAAATACTAAATATAATGTCTGTTATAACTAATACTAGTATTTCTGCAACCCTAAATCAAGAATAAAGCCTGGCATGGACAATCTCTCAAGGTTAACAGAATATTTACCAATTCCCTTGATAGTAAGTAGGCTGCTAAAATCATCTCCCAACCTTGATTTCGTTTTCTTGTAATCAATTTTGCCTAGTTTCTTATATTGTATATATAACTCATGACCCAGTAGTCCTCTCACATGGATCAAATGTCAATTTTTTAGTCATGTCCCCCTCTACCTAGAAGCTCACATGCACATTCACTTCTCTTAAATTAAAGTAGGCCTTGCACAATTAAATGGATGCATATAGTTTCCATCTGGGGAAAGGAAAGTTATTCCTTATGTAGGTGCTGCTTTTTTTAGGTGTTTTACACAGCTTCTTTTGCTTTTATGAAAAAGTATTAAATTGATTTTTTTTTTAGTATTTTCTCATGGTTTTAATTTGTTAATATAAAAAAAATCTAAATTTTATTTTATTTTAATACATTTTCAAATAAAAAAACTATTTTATAAAAGAATCTTACATCACATTATCAAACACCCCTAAGAGTTCCTCGTATACATTGATGCTTTGTTCTTTCGTTCCCTATTTATATCTAGCTATCTCACTGGGTTTTGGTTAATATTGCAGATGCATATGTGGGGACATGGATCTCAGTACAGAAAAGGACCTGACTCTTTAAGAGGAACCCAGCCAACAGCGATGCTAAGACTTCCATGTTATTGTTGTGCACCAGGTTGCAAGCACAATATTGATCATCCAAGAGCAAGACCGCTCAAAGATTTTAGAACTCTCCAAACACACTACAAGAGAAAGCATGGGATCAAACCCTTTATGTGTAGAAAATGTGGTAAGCCATTTGCTGTGAAAGGAGATTGGAGAACACATGAAAAGAACTGTGGGGAAAATATGGTATTGCATTTGTGGGTCTGATTTTAAGCACAAGAGGTCTCTAAAAGACCACATTAAGGCCTTTGGCCATGGCCATGTTGGCATTGATTGCTTTGAAGAAGAGGATGAACTAGTATCTGAAAGTACTGAACATGATGGGGAATCCTGTATGTGATCATCAATAGGGTTTTCGGTGAATTTCACCACCTTCATATATATGGACATATTCTTGTTAGCTTCCATTAATTTCTCATGGGTGCATTAATTTGTTTAATTCCCCGGTTTTTCTCGCCAGTGTATTTCTAGGCATAATGTTAATTAGGTTCCATGACTATGTTAGACCAAGTTGTGTAAATCCACCCACTTACAAGGAAGAACTAAACAAGTGAAGTCTTATTATTCTTCTTCTTTTCTCAAATGGAGTTAAGAGCGAAGTTCTGATAAGGGCTTGCAAGTGCAAGCCTTGTTAATTATGAACTGCAGTTCGCTAATTAGCAGTGGACTTCGAGTAGATTATTGTGCTTCTTCGTCCTTTTCTTTTAATCCATTGGAAGTGCTGCCAAGTCTTTATAATAAGTGCATGTTGCCATATGAGTAAATACAGATTTTGTGTCGGGAACAAGCATGCATTATGCAATTTGCATTGAACATGGTGCAAGATTTTTTTTCCTCTCTACAAATTAATGAAAAGACGATCAATTGGAAGGTCCAATGTTCTTCCATTTTCTCATCTCTTTCATCTTAGGTATGTACTATGATGCATGATTTATCCCCAAATCCTTTTATTTTGTATGAAATTGTTAGATTCAATAAATCTAAACATGTTTATAAAACAATTTACATTTAGATCTATCATTAATAAAAGATACTTACGAATTTTTCTTAAGATTTTAGAACTTCTAACCTCTAATACCCTTAAATTTAATTATGTATTTCTATAGGTAAAAATATGTATTTCAGTGTGTAAGTCTAGGGATCAAAAACATTTATTTATATAACTAGAGTCTCATTGGTACTGTGGTAGCTTTTGTGGTTGTGGTTTGAAAAAAGTTATTTTATAAAAAGTACTTTTAATTGAGGTTGGTTTGATATTTATATATGTTTGATTAAAACTATGGTTGAAATTAAAGTTGAATAAAAAGTAGTTTAATATGTTTATTTAAACATGCTTTTCAAATTGAGATTATAAAATAATTAAAAAAGATATATATTAACATTGATGGATTTTAATTTAAATATTGTAGATTTAACTACCATTATTACATCATTAAATAAATAATATTTTATATCAAATATTTTTTATTATTCCATTAACTTATTTACAATTTCATCATGTATGAAATTCATTTGATAAGAACTATAGTTTTCATGGTTTTTTGAGTTTGTAATAAAATCAGGTAAAATATCATCAGAAACAAAATTGGAATTGCAATCAAATTTCACAAATACTACGTCATCATGCGATGTTCTTCTAATTTATGTAGTGTTATTAAATAATATTAAACACTATTTATTCGAGTAAAATATAATTTTAAAAAAATAATTTTTTTAAATATAAGTAGTTATAATCATGACACTGTTCACGCGAACAATGCCTAGGTGAATTATCCAGGTTGGTAGACGTGAGAAGTAGCTCTCAGCTGCTTCTTAGGAACCCAACAAAAAAAATACATGGGTCCCACACGAAAAGCCAGTTGCATTTTAATGTTACCAAACATGATGTTTACTCGATGAGCTTTAAAAGCAGAAGCTACAGCGTAAACAAACACCTTCTAACTTTGTTGTCATTAATTTAAAAAATATTAATATGCGAGTTAATTTATTGGACCAAATTAAAGTTCATGGAAAAACTGAATCCCACATTAGTACGGATTAGTAAAACATAAATTTAATATTCCTCCACTTGGTCTATACGTTTAACACAATGTCTTAGCTTAACCCCATTCCTTAACTTTCTTAGAAAACAAATGCATGAATCATAGCGAGAAGTCCTCTAATAACATGTATTGCATTTCATGTATCAAAATGCATATAATTTTTCAAGTGTTATCTTTTATGTGCCAACCATACTTAACGAATAAACCCTATGTTTATTATTGGTCCTATACAAATGAATTTTCTCAAATAAACTAAGGTGCACATAAACATAAGAAAACATCACAATAAATAGAACTTCTTTAAAAATAATATAGTTTATGCAACTAAAATCACATAATGGAACCAAGTTCTATTTTCACTTGGCATGCTCTGAGTCAAAGGAATTGCGATCATCAATTTTGTTAATATATTTATTGTATTTTCCTTGACATGTTCTCTTATGGCTAAATACTAATAGGAATTAATGTGCTCAATGACCAATTTATTTTTCTTGACATGTTCTCTTATGGCTAAATACTTGATGTTAATATATTTACTTCTACTACCATTTCTGTTATTCTTAGCCATAAAAATAGCAACTGAATTCTCATTGTTGCACCCAACATCGCGGCGGTCCCTAAAAATATTCTTGATAGTGGAAAAAGAACAGATTTCTGGCATCTAGTTCTTATAAGGGAAAATGTCTTGTTTAAGAAGTCACCACCTAGTATTATGGTTACTAGGAACCCTAACTGGTCAACAGAGATTCTATGGTACGAGACTGGTTACGTAAAAGAGAAGATATATATTATCACCTCTTAAACGTTCTGTCTGAGGCAGACTGCATTGCTGATTTTGTGTTAATTGCTAAATATTTATTGGTTTATACTTAGATGATTTGCTTATAATATTCCTGGCTCTGACGCCAGTGAATATTCAACTACGGATACTTCCAACTCTGGCGTTGGTAAATATTACGTAGCTATAAAATAAATTCAGATCAATATTTTTATTTCTGACTCTGGCGTCAGTGAATAAACAAATAAAATAAATTTATTTTTTCACTTGCACATATTTTTTTATTTTTCTAGTTAAATAAAATAAAATATAATGAATAAAAATAATATAAATTTAAACCAGTATTTTATTCCTGACTCTGGCGTTGGTGAATAAACCAGTATATTTATATTATTTTTATTCATGCATACACATATTTTTTCTATTTTTTTTATTTATGTTTTTTTGGGCTGGGCCCAGCTTAGCGATCATTGGCCTAAGCCAGTGACCCGGCTGGGCAAAAACTAAAAGCACACGTGAATTGGTCACGCGTGCAGGAACACTAGTGAAGGTAATTAAATTACCTTCACACAGTGTTCTTGTAACACTAACAATTACATTTTGAATTGAAGATACAAAGGGGATGAAGTCATACCTGCTTCTGGAGACTGAAGACGTTTGCAGCGCTGATGATGATTCTCGCCTACTGTTTCCCCTTGTCTTCCTTTTATGATCACTTGTTTTTGCTTTCCTTCTTGCTTTCTCAGTAGCTTTTAAAACTACGAAGATGATGTCGGTCTGCTGTGAGTGTTCTTTGAATGAATACAGGTCTTTCCTTTGTTTGCAGGGACAGGGACGTCTGCTGTGAGTGTTCTTTGAATGAATATGGGTCTTTTCTTTGTTTGCAGGGACGGGGACAATTTCAAGGATAATTCTCGTCACTGTGTGTGCTGTTCTCTTGTTCTCTCCTTCTCTTTGTATATTTTTTTTTGCTCTGGTTTTTACTCTGTTCTTTGCTCTGGTTTCTCGGTTGATTTCTCGGGGCTCCTCAGTGTTTTTCGTTCTTTTTTTCTTAGCCCAGTCCCCTTTTTCTTCACGTGTTCGTGCCTCACGATCATGAGGCACGAACGCCTTTGTTTCTTTGAGCAGAAACAAGGGCAAAAAATTTGCTCCCCTCTGTATAATTTCTCTCCCCAGTTCTGTGATTCCCTGTCCTCCTCTGCTCTTTTTTTCAATTTCCCTCCTTGTTTCCCCTTTTCGGTCACTCACTCTCTTTGTTCTTCCTCGTGGTTCTATGTTCTTTCGTTTTTTTAAGTCCAAATTCCCAGCTTTGCCCCAGTTTTTTCTTCCCTGCCGTCCCCCTGTGACCTTTTGTTCTCTGGCTTTTATAGCCAGAGAACAATCTGTTTCTTCCAACCATTGATTGCAGGTGTAATGGTGGCAGTGGGCGTTCGTTGAAGAAGATGAACAGCGCATCCACAGACGGCGCCGTTTTGATGTTTAATGATTATTTGCGTTTTGGCCCTTGAAGTTTTAAAAGTTTTGTAATTAAGCCCCTAGATAAATTAATTCCAAGCTCAAATAAGTCTAAAACTTATCAATTCTCCAATTGAACCCTTGATTTAATTAATTAAATTAATTCCAAGCTCAATTAAGTCTCAAAACTTATCAATTCTCCAATTAAACCCTTAATTTGATTAATTAAATTAATTTCAAGCTCAATTAAGTCTCAAAACTTATCAATTTTCCAATTAAGCCCTTGATTTGATTAATTAAACTAGTCAAAAATTTAATTAAATCTTTAAATTTCCAATCATGTTGCCCTTAACCCAAATTTTAATTCATTCTTCATTTATTTTATTTTTACTTGTTTTTCATCATTTTTTTCAGTAAATAAAATAATTAAAATAAAAAGATAAAAAATTAGGTTATGACACTCGTAATATATTCGTAATGGCCTAGAAATAGAATTCATGATTCTAATCTCAAATATGAAAACTCTTGAACCATACACTATGTGCAATAGCTTTAAAGCTGAAAACAAACGCAACTTTTATATTGGAAGTAACAATTAAAGTTTGTTTGACACTTTTCCAAGATATAACTCCATCGGCCATCATAAAACTATATCTTGATGTTGACTTGTATGAATCAAGATATACTTTTAAAGAGGTACCTTTAAGGGACTGAATATTGCATGCTTATGTATAGACAAACATTTGGATTACTCTGATATCATCTCAACATTCCCACAACAAATGCAATGTTAGGTCTTGTACAGACTCGAGCATGCATCAGGCTTTCTACAACAGAAGTATATGGAATGTTTATTTCCCCCATTTCAATACTATTTTTCAAGCATTGGTTCAAATTAAGCTATACTTGGTGAACAATCTTTCATTTGAAATCCCATTAAAACTTTATTGATATAATTTTTTTGAGACAGATCTAAAATGCCTTTAAAACTATCTCAATAGATCTTAATACAAATGATATAAGATGTCTGACCCATATCCTTCATGTTAAAATTCTTAGAGAGAACTTGTTTCACCTCATGCAACAAACCTTTATCATTTGTTGCAAGTAAAATATCATCCACATATAAAACAAGAAACTGACTTTTTGATATATACATTGATCTATGATGTTTTCTATAGCCCAAATGAAAAAAGTACATCATGGAATTTAAAGTACCATTATCGAGATGCTTGTTTTAAATCGTATATGAATTTCTTAAGCTTGTAGACCAAATACTCACATCACTAGAAGATAATCATTCAAGTTGTTCCTTGTAAACCTTCTCCTTTAAATCTCCATTGAGAAATGCAATTTTCACATTTATTTGTTGCATTTCCATGTCAAAATATGCTATTAATATCAAAATAATATGCAGATAATCTTTATTAAATATGAAGAAAAAAGTCTCTATGTAATCGATTCCTTCATTTTAAGTGAATCCCTTAGCAAGTCATACCACATCTTTTAATGTTGTCAAAGAGTCTAAAAGAACTATTTACATCCAATAGCTATTGTATTATTTGACAACTCAACAACATCCTAAACTCAGTTACTTTTCATAGAATTCATCTCTTTCTTCATGGTATTGTACCAAAATTATGATTATATGCAACTTATAGCATGTGAAGATGATTTAGGATCATTTTTACTCCAATGTTATAGTCAAATTCTTATAGATACACAACATAATCATTAGGAATTGCTTATCTCTTCATTTTAGTAGATCTTCTCAATGCTGTACCATTATCTTCTTGAGAAGTATTTGATTCAACTAGTTGTTCAGAAATTCTTGGTAATGTTTGAACTACCTGATCTACTGGAATTTAATGGACCTCTTCACGAGCATAAACACCGGGTTGGTGTTCAACACTTTGAAGTAACTTAATAACTTATTTCAAATTATTGTAGAAGGAATTTTCTTGGATAGTAATTTTAGTATAAAGTTATGAAATAAAGAGGTAGTTTAATGCCTTGTTGAATAGGCGAGTTCAAAAGATTATTTTCTAGTAAATGGAAATAATGTCCTGTTGAATGGACGAGTTTAAAAGATTATTTCGTGGTTAATGAAAATAATGTTCTGTTGAATGGGCAAGTTGAAAAAATTATTTTATGGTTAATAGAAATAATACCCTGATAAACGGGTGCATGAAGATGATGATTTCCAGGTTAAGGAAAATAGTGTCCTGACATATATGGCAAGTTAAGAGAATTAACTCCCTGATTAATGGGATAAATACTTGGTATTATGGATAAATGTAGAATTTAATTGATTTAGATTGATGTTAAATATGTGGATTTGTTAGAAACACTCTTGATATTTTCAAAAATTTATTTCTATTTCGTATTAAGAATTGATGAAATCATTGAATTACTAAAGATAAGATATTTCATTTAATGATGCGGGAATTACATTAATGCATATGAATAGTTAGTCCTTAATTATTTTGTTTATTGTAATGTTCAATTTTAACCATGCTTAATATGATTATATCTTTAGGTACATCGCACCTTCGAACTAGAAAGTAGATGCATGGATATATAATTTTGTTAAGTAATTGATATTATTGGAAGAACCAATATTTTATTGTATTACACTCTTGTATTTAAGAATTTTAATATTTAACTTAATTACTTATGTATGATGTAATTTAACATGTTGCTTTTATTAAGTTGAATTATAGTTGGTTGAATACATATTTTAAACATAGTTACATTTGAAAGAATTTGATGCATGCCATGAATTAATTAGCTTTAAATAATTATTCTATAGAATATGCAAATGATAATTTGATATTATGGTTGAGTTTTAAAGGTCTAGATGATTTGACGATTATTGTGATTGATGTTTACAGGTTGAGAAATATTGAGTCAATAAAATACAAAGGAGACTCTGCTGAAATTTTAATTATATATATATAATAAAATTGGTAACTACTAATATATGTATTATAATTTGTGATTATATTTAGGGTTGTTACAAGGTATGTTTTGTTGCAAATTAGTTGATAATTCTACTTTCACATTCAAAATAGATATTCAAAATAGATATGTTGTCCGATTATATGTTTTTTAATTTTATATTAGTTTGTTAAATTGTTAGTACTTTTCAGTATCTCACTTTTACAAGACTAGATATCATAAATAAGATATGTCGGTTTATACATGTTTTATTAATATGTATTGAGTTGTCATTAAACGCATTTTGAGTTATTTAAAAGGTATAGTTTCTTGTGATTTACATATTACTTGCAGCTCATCCTTCTCTCTTCATGGTTATATAAATATTAATTGGATTGATAATATTGATGACCATAAATCAACATACATATATTTATATTTATCTTGTGTATTTATTTTGTGTATTTTGACATATCAATTTTTTGAAAATTCATCAGGCAAATAATTAACGAAACTTCGTCAATTAATTATACACTAGCTAACCAGCATAAACAAAAAAATCGCTAGATGGCACCCGAAAACAGAGAGAGGTAGTAAATCATGCATCGTAATTGTAGTGTAACGATAGGTCATGTATATATGGCAGTGCAAATATAAAATATTTATTTTTTTATTTTTTCATTTTGCGGGTGGGCTATTCTCAGATTAATTACATGGTTAATAAAATCTAACTAAAAAAAAAGTAAAATAACTAATAAAGATAAAGAAAAACACAAACAACAAATCCTAGATCTAATTCTAGATACGTTCCGACCTCTGTTGGCCAACGTCAATTATTCTTACAAGAAACAAAGCTTGTAGACTGTTCTGATGAAATTTAGTGTCATTTCATTGATTGGATCGAAAATCATTCATGTTTTCATCAAAAAAATTAGTTTGATACGCTCATATTTATTTTGGACTTGGAATTGTTAATACACTTATGATGATACTTAATATTCATTTTTCAAAGACAATTGTCCTATTTGATGAGGATGGATAATTTCCGGTAACCTCAGTTAAAGAGTATATTTTGGTTTAATTTGTGCACAACGCCTTGATTAATTTCTATTTGCCTCTTCTCTTGTAAATGATCAAACTATAATTTGAATTGAGTTAAGAGTTGAAAAGGAGGGTGATTAAGCTCAGAAGCTGGTTCAGGATAGCTAGCTAGCTAGCTAGCAGGTAGCCTCCTATATGTGAGTTGATCAAGATCATAGCCTTTATATATATGCATGCGGGGTTACGGCTTGAAGCCTTTAATTTAATAAAGGAAAGTTCTGTAGGAAAACTAAAGATTGGAAATGTTGGAAAATAAACGAAGTCCCAGTTAAGACCTATATCAGTTCTTACTTTCACTTCAAACAGAGATGATCATTATACCATACTTTGTTATTTAAAAACTTGAAACATTATCTTGATGATAAAATAAATTAACAAATGGAAGGGAAAACCATCCTTTCTATGATCTAATCAGGGAAAAGTAAAAAAGATGACAATGAAGCTGTAGACACGTTGAGCCATGGTGCAGCTGGAGTTCAAGAACTTTGATATGAAGTAGTCTTGAATGGAAAGTGTTCGCGTCTTGCAATGAACACCAG
The DNA here is from genome assembly GCA_015852605.2 of Populus deltoides. NCBI lineage: Eukaryota > Viridiplantae > Streptophyta > Magnoliopsida > Malpighiales > Salicaceae > Populus > Populus deltoides. The sequence goes on along the minus strand of CM027570.2, from coordinate 24,775,398 downwards.
CAAAGAGGAAGGAAAAAAGAAGCAAAAGGATGATATAGATTATAGGCCCATGCTTTCAGTTCGAAATTCATGGGCCACTATTATATACTGTACTGGACAGTTTTCTATGATTTGGCTTTACTATAAAGTCTTACCAGCCCATCAATGGCCTCTTTCTCTGTCAGGTGAATCTGCAAGCATGGCGATGACATACCCTCTCTCCCAAACCCTTGACCGCACGCCACCTAATGTGTTAAAAATCAGGTCATCTTCAGAAATTGATGGAACAAAACCACATATCACTCAAGTCCAAACCAAGTAGCGCTGCTTAAGGTGCAGTACTCTTTATCTTGACAAAGATAATTCCCCAATTGCCTGCTCTTTCCATGGCCACACCACAGGTATGCAACTATGCATATTCCTCCTCACCAACTTGCTAAAGGAGTTCCCTGTCTTCCGTTTTTATATGGGAGTCTTATGCTTGCAACGTTTTGTGCAGGGGAGAAGGGGTTGTTTTCTCTGTCTCCTCCTCACCAAGGGATTGTCGGAGAGTAGAGCGACCGCTCTGGAGTGATAGTGTATAAATGGAATGACAAGAATAACAGACCAAATACTGGAAGTGTCAATTGGAAGAAAAGATGGAGTTGCTGTGCTGAGTATCATGAAAACGCCTCACCTTGTAGACGAAGGTGGCATGTTTCATATGATGATGGCTTCACTTTGTATTAGCCCAAATTGGTATGTAAGCAAAATCCAGAAGCACAAGTAACAATTGCAAATCCTAGAGGATATCAAGAATGGTGTTGTGTATGCTTCTTTGTTTTTATGTACCCATATGTAAAGCATTTTGGATGAAGTGGGAATGCAAATGCAACCATATTTCATATGATATCTATCTCTCTTTTCTAGCTAAACAGAGCAATTTGATTTGTTTTGGCTTTTTGACGCGTTCAACAGCCACAATTGCTTGTAAGCTGTTAGGTATGATTATAATTGACAGAATATTATTTGATGGTAAAATGCTTTGCTTTTAAGCTGGAATTCAAAGTTTTCTACTATAGGATACATGTAAAATTAAGCTTTCACATAGTGGGTAACTATTCTAGCAAAATTTGGTAAAAAATTTGGGAAAATAACATAAGTGAGAGTTGTTTTAGGGTTGATTCAAAATTCATGTCTCTTTCAATATTTACAAAAATCAACCCAAAATTTTATGAAGATCAAACGATTAAGAGATAAGATTTAAGATTTAATAACCAAGAAAAAAAATAAGTTGAAATGACAAGAGAGAGAATGAGGGGGAAAGAAAAATAAAAAAATGGGTCAGCAGAAATACACCAAGCTTTGTTTTTGACAAACCTAATATCGTTAGAAAAACTTGACGAAACAACTTTAACCATATCTTGAAAGATCATCAGACAAGGTCCTAATTGGCTAGAGATTTTTTTTCAGAGTTAATTTAGGGTTATTTATAACTTTGTATGGTGGTTTTTCAAAATATAATTAGAATTGTTTTGTTAAGATTTTTCTATTAATAATTATAAAAACAGATCTCTAATAGACTTATTTTTTTTTCTATTTCTCTTTCATACTGCATCACCAACACCTGAAAGGAAAAGGGATCAAGAAACCTTAAGGCATCTTCATGAGTCATTTATGACTGCTGTCTAGTATTAGAGGGGCGTACGTGTAAGGCTTGGTTTAATACGAGCTGAAGCTTGATTACTTGTTTTGAGTGTCTTTGATCTTTACCATCAGTTCCAACTATACCATCAGTTTTGTGGGCACCCTTTTCAACTTTGGAGACCTAACGTTCTTTCCACCCATTAGGGACATCATAGACTTACTCAGCAGAAGCTTTCTTGTCGGAGTTTCCACCGTATCAGCCATAATTGGTAGCACTGGATGCAGTGTCGTAGTAGATGTGAAAAGTTTGTGAACGGTCTGCTAGGGAAGGGGTAATGGCAGTTAATATTATGGTGGCTGCAATGGGAGTGTTGACAGTGTTGGGTTCTAAATATCATTCATGCAACCCAAATTATAAAACAAAATTATTTGGTAATTTCTAAAATCTGTTAGACAAATCTAAAGTTATTTAGAAATTTATTACTCTAGAAATTTAATTTTTTTCGGCTTTAAATAATTCTTTAAAGGCTAAGTTGTCGCATACCATAAATCGTTCAATTATCTATCCTCCAACTGTAATCCACACGAATCACCCGTGTTTTTGTAGTTTTTTTATCTGACAAACAACCACTCTTTCTTTTAAAAATAGGAGACATAACTTATTATTTATAGGAAAATCTAAAAAATCTTATAAATTACAAAAATATCATTTGCCTCCTGAATAATTTCATATATTTATTCAGGACAATTTTAGAAATTAACTCAATCAAGATCCTACTTAATTTTTCTAGGTCTAGAAATATAATCTCTGTATTAATTATATTCTAATCCTTAATTTCTAAAATATATTTTAATTAAGTCATACTTAATTAAATCATTCCAGTTTAATTTATGATTAATGGTTGTTAATGTGTGTGACCCATTAAGTTCCTAATATGTCGGCCCAAATATAAATTATAATTCTAATTAAATAAATTAAACAATTTAATTTATTATCAATTCAACAATTGATTAATTTATATTTGAAGATTAGGTGTATCATCTAGTAACATGTCATGATCCCCAAATATTAGTAAATACATTAGTGGCTTAACTTAACATTTCGATGACTAGTTTCTCAATATAATTGATATCCTTTCATCAATAATATTCTAATTTAACATTAAAGCATGAATTATGTTTGTCATGTTAAATCATATTTGTTCTATACATAATAGTCAATGATTGTTTGAATAAGATTTTAAACCCTTTTCAAATTTTATTTTACCTTGGTTAAGGAATTTTCAATCAATATTATTTCAGAGCAGATAAAATATTTTTTCTAATTCATCTGAGGTGATGAATCTTCTATTGATCATTCAAATATCTTTATATAGTTTATACTATACCTAATGTCTGCCATTTCGTTACCTCGACTAAGATAACATGATCAAATCATAACATTCTCTATATAAAATAATTTGGTGATCTCAAATCTAAGAATAACTTACACAACCGTCATATAGCCTTTTCCATATATATAAGTGATCTCTCTGCATGGAGTTTTCATACAGGTCAATTCAGTGTACATGTCTTATGACAAACACTTACATATTAGTTTTAGGTATCTCTTATACCTTAGTTTATGAGAATAATTGCTTACTTTCATAAAGGAAAGAATATAATATGTACCGGTCTCTATGGATATAATGAATGTCTAATATTTAAGAGAGCATCGACTAGGAAATTTTAGGAACAACGCTTTGAAGTAATAAGAATCTCATAATTATAATAACTTTATAATCTCCTTTACAAAACATTTTTCTTTATTATAAATTCATAAATCAAATATTAGATTCATTAATATAATATTATATAAATATTAAAGATAAATTAAGCTTTTATTAATAATAAATATATATGTATATAAATATAATAATATCATGTGTAATCAACCGATTGACTATAGAGCATATCAAACTAATAGGTACATGGAGTTTTTTTTTTTTTTGAGAATCAGTTTTGCAAAACTGATTCAATAATACTTTACAGTTATTTTTTTTCACAACTGGAATATTCTCCAGCTGGTATTGGTTAAATCTACTTCTCCGGTTCTGTGGACTGTATACACCGGAATTAAAACTCCTCAAGATATTTGTTAAAAAGTAGGCAAAATTAAAATTGATAAAAAAAATAAAAATAGAAACGTGGAGATGCGGGGGATCGAACCCCGTGCCTCTCGCATGCAAAGCGAGCGCTCTACCATTTGAGCTACATCCCCGCAGACAAGAAAGCTCCTTACGTTTATTAAAAACAACAATTCAATTGCCTTGCGTTCTTTTAAATTCAATTTAGCTACATCCAGGAATAGAGTGGAGTCTCTTTAAAAAACCTGATTCGGGTGAGTTTTCTTTTTCGAAATTGAATATAAAAGCATTGTCTGATCACGAAAAGAGAAAAAGAAAAGGACAATGGCGCCAAGCCACCGAGGGAGAGAGGGACCCAACAAAATAATTTACTATTTTCAAATGTCAATTACCTGCCTAGAAAAAAGACTTTGATACTTTAAAAGTATTTTTTAAAAAATATTTATTTATTTATTCAAATTAAAATTTTTAATATTTTTAAATTATTTTAATATGCTGGTATTGAAAATAAATTAAAAAATAAAAAATTATTATTCCAATATATTTTCAAATAAAAATTACTTTAAAAAATTATCATTACTTGAGCATCAATCAAGCTATTAACTCCAACAATCAAGCTATTAACTCCAACACTACTAGTATGATAGCGTAAAACCATCAATTAATCTTACATTAGATACCATCATTGAAGATAAGAGCAAGCAATTAATCTTACCTTAGATACCTTCATAGCCAAAAAAACCTATCAAACTTCACAATCATGTTTAGCGCAGTTGTTAAATCATTATTTTATTAATTTTTATCTTATTTAAAATTATATTAAAAATAATTTTTTTAAATAGAAAATATTATTTTAATATATTTCTATATAAAAAATATTATGAAAAATGACTGCATGAAATAAGCTATAAAATTATATAAACATCCCTTTACTTTCAATAATCTCACTACGACCCCTCAAAACTAGCCAATTTTTGTTTTTGTACAATCCGTCGTTCCTCTTCAACAACCGCTAAAATGCATTTCTTGGAAAAGTGATTTGCAAGGAATGGTCTCATGTGATTAAAGGCATTTTTTGGGCTATAGGCAATGGAGAAAATGTCAAGTTCTGGGAGGATGAATGGTTGGATGGCTTCGGTTCTCTTGCTAGATATGCGACTCAGGATCTATCTGAGGAATTGCTCAACAAGTCAGTGGCAGAAATGGTTTCTAGCAACAATCAGTGGAGATGAGATGTTTTTGCGCACTCTTGCCAATGAATATTATGATGACTCTAACTAGTTATCCTCCTCAAAATAGGAAGCCGAATGAAGACCAGCTTTTTTGGAACCTTTTTATGAATGGTGAGTTCACTATTAAATCAACTTATTTCTCTCTTATCAACTCTTATGATAATTGGACCCATTTGAAGCTTTTATGGCGTCTTGTTTGGAGATGGAGAGGTCCTGAAAAAATTAGATCTTTCCTTTGGCTTGTTGTCCATAACAGAGCTATGACCAATGACATTAGGTATAAAAGACATATAAGTAGTTCCCCTAATTGTCACTGTAGTAGTGGTGATGTTGAGACCATTTTGCATGTGTTAAGGGACTACAAATGGGCCTGGGAAGTGTGGCTGAAAATCTTGAATCCATGTGATACTGATGGTTTTTTTGCTATGGATTTACATGTATGGTTGTTGTCTAACTTGTCAAGTATAGTTAACACGAAGAAAGGTTGGTGCTAGTCAATCTTGTTTGGTGTTACTATGTGGTTCCTTTGGAAGTACAGGAATTGTTGCATTTTTAGGGAGACCCTAGAAGTGGCAGGCCATCCTTTAATGGCTATTTGGGGTTTAACCAAAGACATAATGGGAGCTGGACTCCATGAGAAGATTAATACTTTGATTTCTAAGAAGATAAATGTTGTGGGATGGAAATACCCCCTCAGGATTGGATGAAATTAAATGTAGATGGATATAGTAAATGCAATCCAGGTTTAGCAGCGACAGGAGGATTAATTAGGGATTGCATGGGCTCTTGGATTAGAGGTTTTGCTATTAATACAGGGGTTTGTACTTCAGTTCGTGTTGAGTTATGAGCGGTGATTACAAGATTAGAGTTGGCATGATTTTTGGGTTTTCGCAAGATTATTTTGGAATCTGATTCATTGGTTGTGGTGGGTCTGCTCTTGAAACAGTTCGTGAAAGTTAATGCTAACTTTGCCTTGGTTAACAAAGCTCGAGAAGCTCTAAGTAGAGATTGGGTAGTTCAAGTGCAACATTCTTACAGGAAGACGAATACTGCTGCAGATTGGCTTGCTAACTTTAGACTTTCTAGGCATCCATTTTTTAGGGAGGATTCGACTATTAATGACCCTCTAGAGAACTTGTATTGATTTTTATACTATGACTTGATTGGAACGGTATTTCCTTATTTAATTTAATTTTGAGCTTTAGCCTCCATTTATAACCTAAAAAAAAAAAACAACCGCCAAAATGAACCCTAACAAGTAGGCGATAAAGCGCACCAATTGGAAGATAGATAGAGAATAGAAGAGAGAGAGAGACACTTTTTTTTTTTGTAAAAATTGCAAATTCACATGATCGACGACACCCTTCTATTTCGCGTCCGTTTCATCTCCTCCTCTAGTTCTCCTTTTCTTTTCTTTCCAGCTTCTACTGTTAATCATTATATAATAATAATAACCATTTAAACAAATACAGGCACCAGACAGGCTAGGGTTTCAGTTATCCTTTCTTTTTCTTGTTCCTTTTTTTTTAATAAAATCGTTTTCCTCTTCTTTCAAATTAATATCCTTCTCCATGTCTAAAAGGTAATTAATTCTCTAACCTTTTCAAATTTTTTTGCTTGTTATTTTTTCTTGGATTTTGCTCATGTTCTTGTTTGTTTGATTAGTGATCATCAATTCGTGATTAATGCACGCTTTTCAGCTTTTAGTTGATGGCGTGTTTCTTTTAATAGAATTGTAGGGAAATGATTAAAATATTAGTGGTTAAATTTATGGAATTAATGGATTAGGAAGTGCTAGACTTTGTTTTTCAAGATTGAGCTTTTGATATGGTTGATTCTCACGTATTTAGTTGAATGATGATAAGAGGATGCAATAAGGTGGAAGATGGGATTTTGCTTTTTGTTTCTTTTTTTTTTTTCGTTTTGGTTTTGGGGGTACGAATGAGTTCTATTGATCATGATTTGTGGGGTTTTTTTTTTATAATTATTATTGTTTCAGGGTACTTTGCAAGTTTTTTGCTCATGGGGCATGCTTGAAAGGGGAGCATTGTGAATTTTCACATGATTGGAAAGATCCTCCAAATAATGTAAATACTATGCTTTAGCAATGGTTTTATTTTTTTATTTTTTTTGTCTTTTCTGTGTTTGATTGTTTATATGCAGTGACATGATTGTCATATTTAATTGTTTGCTAATGCAGATTTGCACCTTTTATCAAAAAGGTATCTGCTCGTATGGTAGTCGATGCCGATATGAACATGTTAAACCTTCTAGGCCTGAATCTACTGCATCATCTTCGTTGACAGTTCCTCGTCAACCTCTGGGCTCAAATTCCGTGTCCCTGGCCCTTCCTGCAAGAAATGTATCGAATGGGGTGACAACAGTACCGGGTGTTCCTCCAGAGCTTTCAAGTAGACCCTTTATTGCTCCCACTGCACCAGAATGGGATTTGGAGTCTGCACAACATGACTTCTTAGAAGATGGTGAGGTTTTAGAGCCTAGGAATGTTAAACCAGCTGACCGATCTATCTGTTCATTTGCTGCTGCTGGTAGTTGTCCTCGTGGAGATAAATGCCCCCATATTCACGGTGACTTGTGTGCCTATTGTGGAAAGCATTGCTTACACCCTTTCAGACCTGAAGAAAGAGACGAACATTTGAAAGCATGCGAGAAGAAGCAAAAGAACCTTGATTTGTTAAAATATAGTCAAGAAATAGAATGCAGTGTATGCCTGGATCGTGTACTTTCAAAGCCCACGGCAGCTGAACGAAAGTTTGGCCTGCTATCAGAATGCGATCATCCATTCTGCATATCATGTATTAGGAACTGGCGTAGTAGTTCCCCAACCTCTGGAATGGATGTCAATACTTCATTGAGGGCTTGCCCAATATGTCGCAAGCTTTCATACTTTGTCATTCCAAGCGTTATTTGGTATTCCCTCTAAAGAGGAAAAACAGGAAATTGTTGATACCTACAAGGCAAAACTCAGGTGATTTTCTTGTCATAAGTATACTGCTTCTTTACCTTCTACCCAATTCCTGGATCATCGTTATATTTTTGGATAACTCTGTAAGAATTTGTGAAATTTATGTTCTGATATTGGAAATGTTTTAAGACATAACTGTCATTTTTCTTGATATGGCAAAAAAGGAAAACAGAAACATCTTGCATATTCTCAGAGAAGATTGGTTGGCTATTTTGTGATATGATGTAGGCTATTAGTTTCATGTATATAAATTGTACTGGTGACAAAAAACCAGGTAGATAACCAAAAAAACTCGAGATTTTTTTAATTTGTTGAATAATAATTTAATTACTTTGAGTTTTATAGGTCAATAGATTGTAAACACTTCGACTTTGGGAATGGGAATTGCCCATTTGGAACCAGCTGTTTTTACAAGGTAAAGTGCCCTCTTGGTCTGTTCATTGGAATGTTATGTTGAGATTCTCATTGTAGTGTGGACATTTTTCTTCTGTCAACTCTTCTTTTGCTCATTAAATGCTAGACAACCAAAAACTATCTATCATCTGAAGATGCGTTTGCCCCATTTTTTCTCCTTTTCCCTGCTGGTGAATGCTTCTCTTATTGGCTTCTAACATGTGCTGCTAGGCAGTAACCTCAGATATGTTCAAGACTCCTTTTTTTTGTCTTAAATGTTGCTTTTCACACGTGCACACACATATTTTTTGGTGCTATATATGTGCCTCTGTGGCAGCCTTACACAGTCCTGCTGGGGTTAGGAAAGTGTGGAAGTGGCTTTTTACAGAAAGTAGAGTTAGATTTCAAGCCCTAGTTTTCTTTTCTATATCTTTTGCATGCATAAAGGGGTGTCCTCCCCTCCCTTGTGATCCCATTCCTCTCTTGTAGTGAGCATGATTAGCTTTCAGCCCTTTGGACTGAAAGTGAAGACTTTACCAAATAAACTGACTGGTAGCAGTAATAGTGCCACAAGTGGAGAGGAGCATATGGTGCTCTAGGAGGAAGGGAAGGATTCAATTACTCAGATGATATACTATTGCCATTATCTTACACATCTAAAAGACTTCGCCTTTCTTATTTAGCTACACTGCATATGAACAATGAAGCGCCTCTATTTTTTTTTTTAGTTTCAAACTTTTTTTTCTCTAGCAATTAGACCCTTCTACAGCCTAAGAAGATGAAATTAGGCTTGAAATTATGATTAAAAATTTAAAATAGCAAATTAAAAGATAAAAGACTAAAATGTGAAACACGAAGAAAATATATGGCTAATTCCAAATTCGTGACAATTTTTATTTTGGTATACAAGTTCATTTTGTTTACTTTTTAGTCTACGGGTTAGAGAGAGTAGAGAGAAACTAGTATGAAAATGGAGAGGAGAGAGAAAGTTGTCGGTTTTCATTCGACAAAAGGAGTTTGATGGTGGTGGTTTTAGGCCTTCTTGTTGTTTGTAAAAGTAGATCGATTTGAGAGAGATTTTTTTAAGGTTTGATTTTGTGTTTTTGAATTGTTTGAAGGGTGTTTTGAGTTGGGAGATCATAAGGCCAAAATTAAAAAAAAGCCAATGTGCGCGGCCTAGGCTTTTTAATTCAAGCCAGGCTCGTGCCCATGGCCTGGCCTATTTGGTTTTTCTTTTAATTTAATTTTTGGTTTTTTTTTCTAAATTATTTTATTTAAAATATCATAATTAAATATATTGAATTTTTAAATTCATTAAGAATATATTTGAGTTATTATTTCAAATTTGGTTTAGAATTTAGAAATTGAATTCAAAATATCTGCATTTTTCAAATATATTAGATTTGAGTGGAGTAATTTATTCTATGAATTGTATCTGAATAATAACCTTTTAATCATAATAAAAAAAATTATTTTAATGATTTTCATGTTCATATTTCTATTTGATTAAAGTCACGGGTTCTAGGGGATAGCTTTGGTTAGCTCGAGTTGATCGAAGATGTTGTCGGCTCAATAATTGAAAAAAAAAATTACTTTAGATACATTAAAATTTTAGTTCATAATCTAAATCTTACAAATATAAAATACATTAGTAACTCTTGTACATTTTTCTTTATGCTTAAAAAAAAAAAAATCTGAACTGCAGCGTAGCATGATCCTATGAACAAATATTGTCTATGTGTTTCTGTGCATGTTATGTTCAATTTATGTTTATGTCTATGTCCATACAATCTACAAAGGAGGGAGACAGTAACGAATATGCTTATTCTAATGGTGCATGTGAATATCTCAATCAATTGACTTATGCTGGAATTTACAGAATCCATTATGTGTTGTCTGTATGTATTTAATCAATGTGCAACATTTTGCTATATGCTGGTCATCTTTGGTGACTAGCAGCATGTACTGTTATATAGATGTTTATAGTTTTATAGGAATTTTTGTCGTTGCTGGCACATCATGGTAGAAAGAGTTGACAAGGTATGAAGGAACACTGCACAATCTGGCTAATCTTGAGAAAGCATGAGCGCACAGTACAAATTTGATGCCAAGTGAATCTTCATTCAAGAATGACCAATTGAATTGAAAATGTTTACAAATCAAGGAACAATGAAATTCACTTGGTATCCACAAAAGCAGTGAAATGCTGTTTATAGAAGCACCACTGCATTTTTGGGATGAAAAATGCAACAGGATGCCTTGTCAACTTAGCAAACAGAAGTAGCAACCCATCTTGATACGTATCCACTACCTGCTATTATCTCATCTGCCTCTGATCTCTATCATCATCTTTCCATTGCACATGCAACCACCCTGTTCTTGATGTTTTGCAACAACCTCCATGTTGTTCTTCTACCCATCATTTATGCACCTTTAATGATGTTTCTGATGATCATTCCTTCACTACATTTCTTTTGCATATAGGCCTCCACCTTGTATCTATGAGAATTAACATATCACAGACCCCCTCCATGGATGCCCTGTCCATGCACAAATCTTTTGTGCTGAGGATCAAGTGATGAAAATGGCTTTTTTTAGCAGTGTAGCTGGATCTTAGATCAGGCTACTCTTTTCAGTGATCAGGACAATTATCTATTTTGAGCATGAGCTTACATATGTATATTTCAAACCAATTTAGCATGCTGGAAACATTTCTTCTGCTTTATCTTTTGGGTTAGTCTTTTTGGCTTTCTAGCAGCTCTTTTTTACAATCACATTGGGAAAGATGGAACTCGCAATTTCTTAATTGTTTTTCTTTTGTATTTATGAAAATGTATTTGTCCTGATTAAAGTGTTGTTTTTTCTGCTTTTGTTTTGGTTCTCTTTTGTGGTATGTTTTTGGCAGTTTTGCTTGGAAGTTAACCAGCTAAGAAATGCTTTTGTAAATAGACAAGATTTCAAGCACCTGCTTTTGTTGCATATTAGTAATAAGAAAAAAAGAGTCTTTTCTTGTGCTGTTAAGGCATGTGGATTTCATAATGATTCTGTTTTCAGAAAGTTATTCTGTCGCTCTTAAAATTTCTCTGACTAGCTGTTATACTCGAGTAAGCAATTTCTGATTGATGAAGTCAAGCTATTCTTGTTTACGTTTTCTTCCAGAGTAGGTAGCAAACCTTTGATGGTTTATTAAGTGGGACTACTGGTAAAACGTTACTTTGGATTTGATAGAATTTGAATGAACAGCCTTGAGCCAAAAAAACAAAAAAACAAAGAAAGAAAGGAAGGTAGGAACATGAAATTGTATTGTTGCATGGATGGGCCACTAATGATGGCTCAGTATGTGACCATAAGAAGCAACATTGATATGGTATCATGAATGGATAACTTCTCAATCATGTGTTGCTTTTCTGCACATTTTATGCTAACAACTTCAGTGTCTCATAAAGTTCTCGATCATCGCTATTCTCAATTTGCAGCATGCATATCGAGATGGCCGCTTGGAGGAAGTTGTTTTACGTCATCTTGGAGCTGATGATGGACAGACTGTGATAGCTAAAAATATCTGGTTCGCTTTGATCCTACTCTCTTAATGTTTCACATAAGTAGCTGATGACACTCTTGTCTTTCATTTATTTAACTGTTGTGTTTGATCCCTTCCATTAATAATTTGTTTTATTCTCAGGCTGTCTGATTTCCTCGGTAGCTTACAAATAAGGTGAGCTGGTGGTGTTTGAATGCTTTTAAAGGTAAGTTTAAAGTTGTGAGCAGTGATTTGGTTTTTCAGATCCCTGATTTCTGAACTGTACATGCCTGAGCATTCTGTCATGTGCACATGCTAGTGTTATGTGGACAGATGCATACTTGTGCAACATCTGTCTCTTAATGGTCGAAGTAACTGTGCCTTTAACCATCTCAAAATATGCAGGATATCTATCAATGTCAAGACATGCACTCAACTTTATTGTGGAAGGTCTTCAATCTCCAGTGCCGAATCATGTTGTTTGTGAGGTAAATTGCCTTGTGAGTATTATATTCCACACCCATCAGTTTATCCTGTATGATGGACTTTCTGAGGTTTTGCTTTTAAAAATGTTCTCCTATGTTTTTTAAGTTTAGGTTTGACTTTAACATTCAAATTTGTAGTGAAAATGCATGGAATTCTCCCAATCTTCCTGGCTCTAACTACATAATCTGTGTTGTGATAGTTTTGTTTACTAACCATCAGCAGCTATACCATTCATCATTTCTTTCCTTGGATTTCCTTGTGAAACCTGAGCTGATGGGATTTCATGAAATACTTCAACTCTGTTCAAGGGTTCATTCTTCAGAAATATCATTTAAACAACATGTGAACATGACGGAAATTTTGGGTCTCTTTATTCCTGTGATGTTTCCTTTTATACTTTCAATAGTTGCTCCCACCTTTGGAGTTCTGTTCTGGTAGATTCTCTTCTATGGATTTAAATGACGCTCTGGGGTTGCAGGTGGCGTGCATAAAATTCAGTTTGGAGGGAAATTATTTGTCGTCTTAAGATAAACTTAAAAGTTGGCAAAGAATTACACTTAGATTTTCCTTGTGGTTGAATAATAAGTGGGTGCTTTGAGTCGCTTTCGAATCTAAACATTTATGGGTGGGTATTATTTAGGCCATATTGCGATATCCCACTTGTATCTACTTTCTCACAACTTAAAAGAGTTTTTATGCTTCCTAAAACCCTCATGAAATTTCGTGTCAAATGTAGGATGGCTTTCTGGAGGAGACTAATTGTGGGAAGCTGAAAGATGTGCCGTTGTGTCATTATAAGCTGCATCTTAAGTTATTTTGAAATAATAAAACGAAGAACATGTCAAGGCATTGAAAGGTTTTGAACAGCGTTGATAAATTATGTACTTGTGAAGGAAAATGATTTGAATAATGGATGTTTGCGATTATAGTTTGCTTCCCTCACACCAGAAAGGACGGCGAAAACTACTGGGTTTCGCCCTAATGGTTTGTAATAATTTGAAGTTTTGAGGACAATGTCAGGATGTTGTGGTGCATATCATACTGGTGTTGCCTCTGTATAAAAGTTTTGAACTTTGAGGTATACATGAGATTTGATACGATGTAATTCATTTGTACCTAAGCCATGTACATCTTATGACGATTACAAAGTGGAATTTATTTTACCGCTTCCATCACAAAGCTTGAAATTGTTGGTGGCATTTGGTTGGTTCTCAAACTCCACATCTCATGTGCTATTTTCTTATTCAAGGTCCTCTTTGTTGTGTTTGCTTCAGAAACGATTTTTTCACACAAATTGCTTAATCTATGTATGGAATCTAATGTGAAAGTAGGTCCAAGTTCGTAATGAAAGAATTCTAGATGCTAGATTTCCATGCGAGCCGGATGTTTTTTTCTTCTGTTTTAAGCCAGATTTCTTGTGTCTGGCATGGTAGTTTATTTGGTGTAAAAGCTCATGTTGTTTTTTGGGTTAAATTCTAGGTTGAAAGCCCAATTAAATTAAGCGAGACAAAGTTGATTTAATTATGTTATAATACAAAATATATTCAATTATGTTATAATACAAACTATAATAAAGACCTACAGGAAGGTCATTAAGAAGACTAGATGATCTATCAAATAAACTTCTGGATAAATCATAATTGACTAGCTAATCCGCTACTTTCCTCCTCCCTCTTCTGCTCACTCGTAGGGGTTCGGACCCCGACAAAGGGGGAGTTCTGCACATACTGACGCATGTAAATCCCAATATTAATAGCAAAACCAACAATCCACATTCCCATATCATCCCTTATGACTCCACCAGCACTACCAGCCACTCTTGGGTTCCCTTGCTACAACCATCCACATTAATCTCCACCCAACCTATTGGAGGGTATCTCCACCCTATAAAATCCATATGCTTGATATTATTTGTTTCCAGATTCACCAAACATATATTGTTTGATATCATCAACTAGCCTCCTGATTACATGAATAGTGTTATGGGATGAATTAGCAACAGAACCAAAAATTTATTGGTTTCTCTCCTTCCATATCTGCTATAATGCAACCCCGAATTCAATCGCCCAATCCTTCCTACTAGAATTCATATGATTACTTCTTAAATTGTTTACTAGCCAGGTGGACCAGTTGTGGGAGTAGAAAACCTCCCTTTATCCAACCCTAACAATTCTATCCCAAACCCCACGTGCTCTTAGGCAATCTCGAAGAGCATGGATGATTGTTTCCACATCTGTCAAGCAATGACCATAAAAAGGGTTAGCTGTAATTCTCCTTCTCCATCTAACCTTATTTGTCATAATAGCACCATGAGCGATTGTCTAAAGGAAGACTTTCATTCCTTCCAATCCCAGATGATGTTTCACAAAGGGTCATATTCTTGTTGAAAATCTTTACTCTCTTCCTAGACTGATAAGCCAATTTAACTGAGAATTGGCCACTTGCAGAATGCCTTTCAGTAAGCTTTACCCCCCCCCCCCATATATGATGTAGGAGGATTGTAATCTACCAAGATCATAACCACCTGGAATGTAAGTAAATGAGCAAATGTTTCCCACATCCATTGGCCTCCATCATCCACCATATCAGCTATCGAGCAATTCAACAAATCCTCAGGAATATCCTGAATAGTGTGCAGATTCAAAGGCCATACCCTTTCAACCAAAAGTCTCTCAAAAACAGCACCATTCTTCCACAACCCAAAGTCCAATTTAAACCTTGTGTGGCACAAGGCCACACTTTACAAATACCCTTCCACAAAGCTGAATCTCTTTTCTTATCTTGAAAACCTGGATTAAGCTCTTGCTCCTTAACGTACTTAGACCTTAAGACCCACACCCATAAACTATTACCATTCTAGAATACTCCTTAGGCCACTTTCATAATGAAAACCCTATTCATGCTATCCATTTTCTTTTAAAACCCATACCCTCTACTACCTTAGACTGGTATATAGTCTTCCAATTCACCAAATGCACCCTATCTCTCCTATCCTTTTGACCCTAGATGAATCTCCTACACAACTTCTCAATGTCATAACAAATGCTCTTTGGGAGCAATGCCGATTGCATAGGATAAAGAGGAACTTTGGAGAGCATCGCCTTACATAAGGTAATCTTCCATACAAGAGATAAGTTATTTGATTTCCACCTAGCAAGTTTACTTTGCAAGTTTTCAATAATATAATTGTAGGTTTTCTTCGTGTCTCGTTGATGAAGCAGGGGTACACCAAGATACTTCCCCAAATCTTTCGTAGTCTTAAGACCACTGATTCTGTTAATGTTATTGGTTAAAGCATGAGAAACATTCTTCGAAAAGAAGATTTTGGTCTTAGCCATATTAACTCTCTAACCTGAAACTTCACAAAAGGATTCCAGACAACCTAAAATCCTATCCATTTGATCAGTACTGGCTTTAGCAAATAAAAGCATATCATCTGCAAAACATAGATGAGAAGCACAAGGACCATTTCTTTTGACTCTGAAAGGTCACCAAGTTCCCTGCTCAACCTCCCTGTTAGTAAGTTGCGACAATCTTTTAAGACATAAAACAAATATGTAAGGGGATAATGGGTCCCCTAGTCTTATGCCTCGAGATGGATTAAAAGCCGCAGTAGGTTTACCATTCCATAACACATTAATAAATGTAGATTAAATGCATTTCATGATCAAATTAACCATATCAACTGACAATCTTACCTCAGTAAGAGTATCTCTAATGAAATCCCACTGTAATTTATCATAAGCGTTTTCCAGATCCACCTTGATAGCTATCATTCTCTTTCTCCTTTTCATTTGTCTCATAGATTGCACTACCTTTTAGGCCACTATAACAAAACTACTATGGGCCTTACTAATCAGATTCGGCAAGATCAATTTGAGTTTCTTCACAATAATCTTAGACACCATTCTGAAGCTAACATTGCATAGACCAATCGGTCTAAACTAGTAGAGATATTCTGGAGCATTCATTTTCGGAATAAGAATCAAATGAGTTTGATTCACCTCTGCCACTTTAGACTGCCCATGAAAAATGTTTTTGATAATCTCACACACTGACTGGCCTACTACTGTCCACTAAGATTGGTAAAAAAAGTCTGGAAACCATTTGGCCCAGGTGTAGTATAAGGCTTCATGTCAAAGATTACAGCCCTAACCTCCTCACCAGATACCGGCTCTGCTAACTGACTTAAGTGAGCTTGATCAATCTCTGGAAAACTGTCATGAAGCTTAACTCCCTAAACCAAGGAATCCTCTCTTTTAAACAAATTCTGATAAAACAACCTGGCCATATCCCTCAAAAAGTCCTCATCCTCCACCCAAACATTACTGTCATTTTTCAGCATTCTGATCTTATTCCTCTGCCTTCTGATGACTGTCTTTGTGTGGAAGTAGGAAGAATTTTTGTCCCCATAAATAATCCATTTGCATCTCGACTTCTGAAACCAATGAATTTCCTCCTTCCTGGTAATCTGATAGTACTCTGCTAACAACTTATTCTCCAATCTACCCAAAAATCTATTCCTAGACTTTGGTAAAGATTTCTGGATCCCATTAAGCCTAGTCAGTACCCTCCGCTTCCGTTGGAAAATATTGCCAAAAACAAATCTGTTCCAATCTTTCAATTGGAGAGTCAGAGAATCCAAATTATCAGTTAAATACCTCCTACACTCCCAGTTACTCCAGATAAAAGCTGCAAAATTTTCATGACTTACCCACGCTGCCTTAAAACAAAACAATCTGACATTATGCTGTCTGTTACTCTGGTCTAACAATTCCACCAAAATAGGGTGGTGATCAGATCGAACTCTAGGTAATACTCTGATTCTAGCTTCCTGAAATTTTATCCTCCATTGATGATTCCCAAAACCTCTATCTAACCTCTCATAAACCCTGCTATAACCCAGTGTTTCAGCTCCTCTCAAAGTGAATTTATGTCCATTAACTCCCTAAATTTACCAATCTACGATCTTGCACCCATCTTCCAAATCTAATACATCACCTCATATCTACTGCTACCCCCCCAACCTTCTCCAAGACCAATAAAGTATCATTAAAATCTCCGACTACCATCCAAGACAGGACAATATATCTCGCCAAGCTTGCCACTTCCCCAGTAAATGCTCTTGTTTCCTCGGAAGAAAGGGTCAATAGGCTTCCACTGCACTTCGGGATAGTCCATTTTCATCACTAAATTCCTCTCCATTTTTCTCAAGGTTTGAAGCGGTTGGACTGTTCCGTTAGGACATATAGCTTTTGTTGTGAACCATGGTTTTGTGTTTCCTTCGTTCCTTCTATTTTTGTTCCAACATTTAGAGGGATGTTGTTCCCTTCTTCTTATTCTTTATATCTATATATGAGAAAAAAAAAAATGCTAAAATTAAACGATGATGGACAGTAAAATCCCCAAAGCACAGGCATACCATAATTCTTTTTATTGTGTTCAACTGTGACGGTGAATTCATAAAAATCAACCTTTGATCCATAGTTTGGTAAGATGAAGTCTGTAATTACTATTACATGCTAAAAAAAATAATGAACTCCAGCTTCTAGCATCAAATACTGCAAGCACTAATGTTTTCCCTATCGAATAATTTTTGTCATAATTTAGAATGTCTTCGAATGGTCTGACAATTACCAAAAACTGAATCTTCTCTAGAGGCAAAAATATGGAACAGTCCATGATTTCTTAAAACTGCTTCCAACTCAGCAGATGAGCAAGTTGAGTTCTTCTCAGGGCTGCGTTCACGAAGATTTGTGCCATCTCCTAGTTTATGTGAATTATTATGATGTATGTACAGTATTCTGACGGTTAAAGGTATAGCAAATACAAATATGGAAGAAAAAAGAGCACCTGATCACAAGAACGTAATAAAATAATGGCAAAAAATAAAGTAATTCACTAAAAATAATATATTATGAACCATATTTTATTTACTCTATATATCAACATAGAATAAAATCATGTACATCATCAAACCATCTTTCTCTTTATGCATTAACAAATAATGAAATCAAGAATAAAAGGCCAAATAATGATACACAAGTCCCTCAAACAATTTATCGAAAAGAATGTCAAGCGAACAGCATCATAACTAAAGTAACTTAATGCTTCAAGAGAGCAAGCAGAGACAACAACAGGGTTGAGCAAAACACCGCCCCAGACATCCCCAAAGAACAGGCTGCTCCCTTGTCCATTGTTGGCGCAGGTGCTGGTGCCATCTCAAAATCTTGAGCAGTAACAGTAGCAGAATACATTGCCACAACAAAGAAGATGGCCACAGCCTTGAATGTGCTCGCTAATTGAGCCATGAAGACAGAAAGCAAAATATATGGCGAAAGAAAAGATTGGTGTTTTCGAGTATATTATAGAGCTTGTGTGCTTATTAGTGCTGTTTGTGTGCTCTTAGAGGGCTTAGGGCAGAGGGGTATTTATAAAGGTTTTGTGGAGGCTTGTGGGACCCCAAAACAAAACCTGGAACAGCTGTGCCATGTTCACAGGTGAGAACCTTTTGATTCCAGCATGTAAAGGCAACTTTTTGCTTGCTATCCACATGATCTGGGTTTGTTAAGCTGCTTCCACACTCAGGACCTCAACGTGTAGTGGAAGTTCTAAGGGGTCTTTGAATACAATGCAATGAATGCATGCTCTTTCTTTTTGGTTTCCGTCGAAAAGTATTTTCTGTCACATGTGATATGATCAAATTAAAATCAAACACCAATTACAAGATAATTCTTAGTTCAGATTGCGACAACGCATTAGACAGTGCAATTTCTGACTTTTCACGATTTCGAACCCTCCAAATTAGGTGAGCTGTGTCTAAAAACGATAAAATCTCGATTGCTTCAGCAAATTTTACAGCTATATTCGTTAAAACACATGGATGGAAGGTTCAACAACCACATGCGCCACCTACAGAAGAATATTGAGTATAACTAAAAATCTAAAACGCGTGTGCAAAATTCATTGCTAACCCTTTTACTGTGGATTTCTTGCTCAATTTCTTTTCAATTTGGTCCTCAAATTTTTTCTTATGCGATTGCATCCTTTTGGGTCAAATCCAAGGGCAATTGAATCAAATTTGTTGACAAATGATAAAATTAAAAGACAGGGAATCAAAGTTAAAAAGGCGCCACAAATAAATGATAGTTTCAAAGTTCATTAAAAAGTTTAATTTAGTTCTCATATTTTAAAAACTATATAATTTTATTTTAAAATTTAGCTTTATTTTTAATTCCATCCTTTTTTTTGTTTAATTACATCATTTTTAGACCAAATTCAAGGGTAATTAAATCAAATCTATTGACTAAAGACAAAATTGAAAGACATGGGACCACAGTGATGGTTTCAAAGTTCACAAAAAAAATTAATTTATTCTTCACACTTTAAAAATTATACATATTCTGTCCCTCAATATTTTTTCAAGTTAATTTTGGTATGATTTGAGAGAGGAGAGAGAGAGAAAGAGAGAGAGGTTGTCAAATTCCGGTGGTAGAGAGAAAAATAATGTTGGTGCCGGTTTAGGTCACCAAAATAGTTGATCTTTGTGTCAAATAGTTCCATTTGATGAGCGGAGCTCGGTATAAGTGCTTTTTTTTTTTTTACTTAGGAAGTGCCTAAAAAAAATTTCAGTCGGGAAGATTTTTTTATTTCGGATTGATTTCAGGTTTCAAGATGGTTTTTTGAGGTTATGGATATATAGGTTTATCAAGGTTCATATGGTATTTTTTTTTTATGTGTTTGGAGTAAAAAATGGATTGCAAAATGAGTTTATGAGTAAAAAATAATTAACCCTAATTTTCAGCCAATTTGCAATAAAAAATAATAATATAGCCCTAACGAAATATGCTAAGCCAAGTAGCTCTTGACTTTTTTTAAAAAAATTGATGCTTTTTTATTTGAATTTTTTTGAAATTATTATTTTTATTTTTATTTAAATTAATACTCATTCTCTCTTTTATTTTGTTTATATATATAGCTCCTTTTAAATGACATTTATTTTTTAGTTATTTTATATGTATTTAGTGTTTTAAGAGATTATTTTAATTCATTTATAATTATTTTGATGTTTTATATAAAAAAAAACATATTTATTTTTAGATAATATTTTGTTTTTTTACTCAATCAATTTCATGTGTACTTGTTTTTATTATCTTTTGATTGAATAAAAATTTGATTTGATAAACAAAATACTTTAAAACAATCGGGTGAAAGGTTTTATTACAATGTCAATTATTTTGATCTATATATATCTATCGGTTTTTTTATTTTTTAGTTGTTATTAATAATTTTTTATTTATTTTTTAACATACATGATTTTTAGTTTATTTAATTATAAATATGCATAAATATTTTTATTTACATTTATAATTTTTTTATATAAATTTTTTTGTAATATAAAAAAAAATCTAACCCGTTAAAGTAGGTGGTCATTGTCTAAACTCATCACGAAGGCTATAAATAGGGGTAGCACACACCGGGGAAAAGTACTCTTATTTTTGTCTATTTCCATTTGTTTTCACCAAATTCTCCAATAATAGCTTGATAAATGTCTCGCTGATTGTGTGAATACTTGTAATAAGTCTTTCGTGCCCACCCTTTATACATGTGTTTTATTATTCAAAATTAATATATATATATATATATATATATATATATATATATATATATATATATATATATATATATATATATATATGAAAAAGTCCTCCAAATGAAACGAAAATCGACAGCTAATCGGTTAAGAGAAAGAAAAATAATTCTGACTTTTAGTTGTCAAATTCAATTTCCTCTCCACAAGTTCCAAGATGAATTTGCAAGTTTATGTCAAATTTAATTTCCTTTCCACAAATTCAATATTATGTCCGAAGAAACTATCATATTCTTTGTCATGATTCAAAATTATTATATGATGAATAAGGTTAATCTTACATAAAATTTTCGCTAGATGGTCTATATAATTTAAAAGAAAAAAAAGTAAAATATCAATTAAAAAAATAAATAAAACAGTTTAAGATCTATTATTTATAATATATCAAATTTTTTTCTTGTTTTTACACCATTAGGAGAAGGAGAACCACCATTACTTAGATTTTGATAGGATGTTCTCTCTTCAAAGTTCCATGCAAACATATTTGTAGGTTAAATTATACAACTCTTTTTTTTTTTAAATAAAACTAAAATGAGTCTCTAAGCTTTAATTTTTTTATTTGATTATTGTAATAAAAAAATAAATATTTTCATGTTTTATTTAGATTTTCATGTTTCTGTCAATTTTAACTAGGGATAATTATAAAAATTCTCATATAGTTTGATCTAAATTTTAATTTATCTCTATATTTTTATAAATTACATTACATCTTGAATCAAATAAATTTTTTAAATATAATACATTGTTAAAGATGTAAACTGTTATCAAACATATAAATTATTGAATAAAAAATGTAAATTATAAAAATAATTTTTATAATTATCCATTTTAACTCTGTTTATATATATATATAAAAGATCACGTGAAAATTTAAAAAAATGAGACGTTTCTAAAACGTCCTCTTTTTTTCTCGAAGGACAAAAAAAAATTCTGAATTTTCTGCTCTCTCCGTAAATCTCTCTCTTCAAGGAAAAAAAAAAAAAAAAAGGTTTCCCTTCAGTGCGCACCATTCCTGCATCAAGCCAATGAACACAACATCGCTCTTAACTTTTATAAAGCACCATCTGAACGCGCCTCCTGCTTCAATGACGTCTTAAACTTCCAATGTATGATATGATGATGTGCAGCAGCACCCACCCTCTTCCTTAGACCAACCCCATCTCTCCCTTCTCCCTCTCCTTTGCTTAGAAATCCAAAATTCATACGACCTGGAGACCTTTGCTCTGCAGTTCGCTCACCTTTGCTATTCATGGTTTCTGTACGGTGTATGTTTTGGCTGGAGCCACCAGCACGTTTATGATAGTTAAATTAAAAAATTTAAAAACTCATTTAGTTTGATGTAAAATTAAAGATAATTTTGAGTGATTAAGTGCATATTTGCATATCAGCCACCCATATCCCCTGGGAAGAGATAGCAGGGGAGGGCCCAGAAAACTTGTTGAATTTCGTAGATTAATCGTTCTTTTACATAACAGCAGGGGAGGGCTCAGGAATATTTGGTACTTTGTTTTTTTTCTTTCCCAACAATACACTTCAATCGATTTATTTTACTATGCAAAGCAGAAATTGCCAAGCTTTCGAGCATCGAATGTCTCTTTCAAAATTCTCATCCTCTAAACCAGGAACAGAGCTTAATGGTCCATGGTCTATAGCTATGAACAAGTGAGTGAACACTGATCTGACTGTCACATACCTTTTATTTTGCAATTGACCATTGTATATCCACCCGAAAGAGAACTTATCATATGATAGCAAAGAAGAAGAAGAAGAAGAAGAAGAAGAAGAAGAAAAGCAAGCAAAGCCCGTTTAAGTTGCTAAAAT
Organism: Populus deltoides; assembly: GCA_015852605.2. Lineage (NCBI taxonomy): Eukaryota > Viridiplantae > Streptophyta > Magnoliopsida > Malpighiales > Salicaceae > Populus > Populus deltoides. Next base: position 24,752,579 of record CM027570.2, on the reverse strand, counting down.
GAAATAATCTATATATAAAATATAGAATAAATAATCAAATACATAAGTAGTTGTAAATCAGTGTGTTACATATCCCTCATCTCAGTAAAAATAAATCTACCAGTCTACAAGAGAACCCATATGTAATAAATAAACCTTTATTCAACTGTATAGACAAACCAATGAATAATAGAACTCCTGAATCCCTCGAAAAATCACTCTCAAAAGAGTACATGTATAAACCCCATCCCAGTAATCTATATATAAGAACCCTCAGATCACAAAAATCTAATGCCTCAAAAGAGCGAGCATGGACAAGAAGAGAGAAGAGCAGATAAGAGCCCCGGAAGTCCCAAAAGAATAAGAAGCAGCGCCGTTGCCCATTGCTGGTGCTGGCGCTGGTGCCATCTCTCCAAAATCTTGAGCAGAAACACCAACGCTAGCAAACATCGCCATTACAAGAACAGCAGCGAAAAACTTCATTGTGGCAAATTCCATTGCAGGGAATTGGATCTCGAGACACAAAAACAAAATCTTTCAAGAAATGTACTGAGGGTGTAAACCAAATCTTGAGTACTCAATTGTTGATCTTGATGGAGATGAGAAGAGAAGTGGGTTTTTATAGAGTAGGGTACGTGTGGGTTTTCAGAAAGAAAACGCGTGGGGCCATAGAGAACGTGGACAACTGGAGAGACACGTTGAGGGAGAGAAAACGGGAACCAGTTTGAGTCCAGCAAGAAAACGGCTGGTGGTTAATAATTTGATTTAGCGGGCACTTGTCCAAATTTTCTTACCCTGTCTTTGAAACCGTTAACCTAACACCAAGACAGTCCCCATACGGAACATTTAACGTAGTTAAAACGGAATGTCGGTGTGGGATTGGATTGCTGGGCTTTGACTTGGCAAAATGGGCCACGCATGCATGCATCCCTTCTCTCTGCGTTAGTTTTTATATGTGATGATGCTAAGCTAATGGCAAATGAGGAGGACAACGTGATTTTCAGATCATAAGGTTTCGGAAATTGCTTTCCGGTTGTGGATTGTTACTGCAAAAGAGACTAGTGAACTACTAAGATTGAGCTTGTTGAATTTGAATGATTGGGGACAAATAATCCCAATCTGAAATGTAATATTTCTTTTATCTTTTATCTTCGATTTTGTTTTTTTAAAGAACAATGATAAATTCCATTAACTAAACTGCTGTAAAAAATAATTTAAAATATATTTGTCTGTAAAGTGCAGTATGTGACACATCTCTTATAAAGCATGAATTTCATACTTTACAAAAGGGAATCGTGTTTCTTAAACAAACATACTCCAAGTTGCAAAGTATTTAAAAATAATATAATTTATATTTTAAAACTTCACATTTCAATTTAAGTTTTTGAATTAAGATAATTTTTTATATATTATCATAGCTTTATTCAACATAAAATAGTATGAGCTTATAAATACAAGTTTCAAATTTAAAAGATTTTTACTTAAGAGGAATTATAGAAAATAATATAAATTATATATTTAATAAAATAAAATTTTAGATTAAAATAGTTTTATAAATTGAATTTTTTTTTAAAAAAAATAGGATATCCAAATACCCAACGTAACTTGATTCATGAAGTCTTCGTCCCCTACGTATTACTCGGCTGACAGCCATTGAAACCCTTTTTTTTTTTTTTTGAAGAGTGCCCAAAACTATCAACTGGGGTAAGAATATTCCAAGTCTTTTCTTTTGAAGATTAGTTCTTCCCATAAAAAAATCTTGTTGCCAATCATCCTCTATTTCGTGAATGCCACATGCAAGAAAAGATTGCATGTAATCAAATTAATTAGTTTAGGACTGATTTGGTTAGTGTTGCTGACTAAAAGCGAATAAAGAATTTGATTGAGAACTCATAGATACATTCGGAATTTAACGGAGATCGACCTCATTAAAACTATCCTTAAATGATGGCAATTTTTACGAGGTTTGGCTTAAAATCTTAAAAATTCTTACAAGACGAACTACATGATGGATTCATAAATACTAACGTACATAAACAGCACAATCAAATTAAAGCTGAAATATTCAAATATATAGAAAATTAACAAATATAGAGGTACTAAATAATGTCATTATCGGTGTTTCAAAACAAAACAAACGGCACTTTGTGGAGCAAGCGAGTAACCAAAAAGTGAAGATTCTCGCATTTCACGCCATTTATTCCTTTAGTGATTAATATACACAAAGCAGAATTCAAAATCTCAACGTGTTGCCAATATTACTGCATGACAGTGTTCACATATATAATCCATTGAAATCACCTTAATACCTGCTGATATGTTGCTCTTAGCTGCAAAATCAATCATCTCGTGTCCTTCATTCGTCCAATGCAACTGCCACCCACTATTTTTCTTCCTGTTAAGCCATAATATGGCAGTCATTGCAGTTAGCTGTTGTTGCTATATGTATTTGATTACCAAATTGCAAGTGAGAAGAACGCCACAGTAAATTTAATTAGAATACATGTATTGAGATCGATGATGTTCCAAAAACTCAGGATGCTAAGGAAGGAATGCAGTCTTTTTGAATATTTGGATAGAGCAATCATACATTCACTTTAACAATTCTTTTTTTAAATTTTATAAAGTTGATGATAGGCGATAAGGGATTATAATAAATGAGAAAATGAGCTTTAAATTCTAAGAATAAGAATGTTTATTCTTAGTTATGTATGATAAATATTCTAAAAATAAGAGTATAAATACTTTAAAGAATAGGAAAAGTGTTAACAATTTACTTGCATAGTTCGTAGGGTATATATAGCCTATGAACTTTGTTATATTATTTGAACTTTGTTATATTATTTGAATGGAAGGGTTAAAACATCATCTCCTCTTGATAGTATTGATAAGGGATAAATATTTCTTAGACAATATTAATGAGGAATAGATATATCTTACACAATATTAGTATTGATGAAAATATGGTAAGCCTTTAGGAGATTTTAATGCACTCGAGGATGTAGGGAGATAATCATTAATGACTTTTAACACTTCATGTTAAAAGACATAAAAATAAACAAACAAATCCTCGTAACCCATCATGTGGCCTCAAAAAATTATCAGCTTTATATGTATTTGATTTGGAATGATTCTAAACCCAAGGGTGATAAGTCTGGTATCTTACCAGACCCATATCCACTTGGACTCTGCGCGTAACTGAACCTAAGGTAGTTGAGTCTGATATTTTGTAAGACCCACATGCACTTGAGCTTATGTCGGAGCTGAACCTAAGGATGTTGAGTTTAGCATTTCACCAGACCCATATGTACTTGGACTCAACGTGTAGCTGGATCCAAGGATACTTTGCCAAACCCAAATGCATTTAAGCTTAGTGTGTAGCTCAACCCAATAATATTTGTGCCTGACAGATATGTTGAGTTTGACATCTTACTAGCCTCATATGAACTTGAACTTAGTACATAGCTGAACCCAAAAAGATTGAGTATGACATCTTGTGAGGTCTACATGTACTTGGGTGTGAGTTGAACCAAATGATGTTCGCCTAGAAGTAAGCCAAACTTATACCACCTGAGCTTGACATCCTGCCAAGTCTATATACATTAGATTATTACCTTGTCTTTAACCCTTTTAATCATAAGAAACAAACATATCAAAAATACACCGATACATTAGAGATATACATATATACATACATATCTATGAGTAAAGAAAATACTGGTAGATTTCTTAAGTGCACCAACTAAAACTAGTTTTCCTTGATTCTTTCATGGACCAATCAAAGGCTAGAGAGGATGCATAATGTTAATTATTTCATTCACTATGCTTGATTAAAGGTTGTAACGGTCCGGGCCTATGAGACAAATATTCATACCTAAGCCTACCCATTATTTGTCGGGCCTAAGCAAACCGAAAGGATAGCCCACCTATGATTAGGTCTACACGACATCCGTCACTTAAAAAAGCAGTGCAATTTGATTTTCATATTGTGCAAATAGTTTCCTTTATAGTAACGTAGAAATACAAGTGATGCACTTGTTTATTTCATCATGAGGCTTTTTCTTACTTTGTAATTTGTTAGATTTGGTCGGGATTTGATATGAAAAAGAGTTAGAGTTATTGGGTCATTAAATTAATTTCAATTAGCATATATATATATATATATATAATTTAAAATTATGTTATTTTAATTGTTTTTAAGTTATTGATTTTTATATGATTTGGTCGAGTTAATCGGGTCATCATCGCCCTATCGGATCATCCAAATTTAATCAAGTAAATATAAAAAAAAATTCAAACTAAAACCTAACTCAAGTTAAGTTTTATCTCATGAGTTTATCAAATTAATTCACCAAACAAAATCATGTTAATAAGTATGGTTTTTTTTTTTTTTTAATTTGAAACTCTTTTTAAATCTCATTTCACCTTGCATAAGGATTTAACAATTAATATTATTTGTGAACATGGGAAACATTTTCTCTAATTCACATAGGGTAATAAATTCTCTCTTTATCACCCAAATACCTTCATATACTTTATGTTATATCCAATGTTTTTCTATTTATTACATTTAAAAAGATAATGTGTGATAATGTCGAAACATAACACTGCCTATATAAGATAACTTATTGATCTCAAGTCTAAAGTTCACTTGCACAATCATCACGTGAGCCTTTCCATAGACACAAATTATATCTTCATATTTAATTCTCTTTCGGACCAATCCGGTGTACATATCTTATGACAAACACCTACATATTAGTTTTAAGTATCCCTTATATATCTTAGCTTATGAGAACAGTTGATTCCTTTCATAAAAAAAAAACATAATATGTATAAGTCTCTACAGCTCTAATAAATGTCTAATATTTAAGAGAGCATTGACCATGAATATTTTAGGAATAATGCTTTAATGCAATACAAATCTCATCATTTTAGCAACTTTAAAATTTTATTTTCAAAATATTTTTGTCTCATGGACTTTATCTTTACTCTAAATTTATAAATCAAATATTAGATTAATTAATCTAATATTATATAAATATTAAAGATAAATTAAGCCTTTATTAATAATAAATATATATTTACATGAATATAATAATGTCATGTGTAACAAACTGATTGACTCTATGACATGTTAAACTAACAATCTTCTACTTGCACTAAAGTCGATTGATCATGTATTTAATACCATATTGCTCCATGTAGCATTAATGCTTCTGCATGAATAGTGACTTAGTAAGAAGATCTTTTAAATTATCTTCAATGGATACTTTATCTATCTTTACATCTTTCACTTCATTGATTTATAAAATCAAATAGAATTGCTTAAGTATTTATTTGGATCATTGATGAGACCTTGGTTTCTTATTTATACAATGATTTTATTGTTATCACAGTACAAGACAACTGGATCAACAATGCTAGGAACTAACTTAGTTCATTGATGAACTTTTTGATCCAAACAACCTCTTTATTTCCTTAAACGTAAAGGTGTATCCTTATTCAGTTGTAGAATCAGTTGTGCTCTCTTGTTTGGAACTCTTCTAACTCATAGCACTACCATTTAAAGTAAAATATATTGACTGGTATTTACTATTTTTCCAACATTTCATTTAAAAAATCTTAATTCAAATAATTTTAAATTTTTAGTTTATTTTCTTCATTGATGGATCCTATAGCCAAGTATATGATACCATTTTTATCATAACTCTCTCAATCTATGTCTTAGAACACATGTATTTGGAGAGAGATGTTCTAGATACAATAGATAAAAATCAAATCTTAGATTCTTTCATGCTAAGATATTTTAACATCTAGTCTATATGTATGGATTAAGACAATCTAAGCAACCTTTTAGATCTATATCTATAGATCTCTATATCTAATATATAGGTTGCTTCTCCCAATTAATTAATGGAGAAATTCTTTAACAACTAAATTCTTGATTAAAGTAAGATATGTGTTCTTAACAATAATATGTCATCTACACATAATATTAAAAAAACATCACTAAGCTTCAATCTTATTGAGATTTTGGTTCTGTTGGGAACTCTGCTTCTGGTTGTCTTGGAGATGGTACTCTTGTTTCTTCATCCTGCTGTTCATTTTTGTGATGATGTTAGGGTTAGTTTAGACACCACCATTTATGGATTGGTTTCTTCTTTAACCGTTGTTGAATGCTTATTACTCCACTGCATGACCGGTTTGATTGGGAGTCCGATCCCACCCCACCTTTTTGTATGTGTATATGTTGCTTCTTTTGCTTTCCTGGTCAACAAACGCAATTAAATGGTTTGGTTGTATCCAGTTTGATTTCATAGGAAGTATGTTCTCTTCTTTATCTTCTCTTCATTTCTGTACTTATATATGGACTTGGTGGTTTTTAGCATGATCACTTTTAATCTTAATACATACTTACATTTTGATAAAAAAAAACACTCACTAATATTTTGAAAACACAAGGTTTATCCATAATTTTTTATGAAATCAAATATGTTGATTATATTATCTAAATTAGATATTCTTGCTCCTTAAAGCTTGCATTGTACATTTATACATTGCCTTTCATGTTAGTCTTTTTCTTAAAACTCACTTAGATCCATTGACTTTTATCCTTTCAGGTGGATCAACCAAGTTTTAAATTTGATTAGTACATGAAGTCCATAGCTTCAAGTTATTTCTTGGAATAAATATCATATATTTCTTCTATGTAATTTATAAGCTCATCAATTATGAGTAAAATATCATTCTTAGTTTTCATGAGAGGTCCTTATCTTATTGATGCATGACATGTCATACCAAATTTATAGAGATTTTATGTTTCTTAAAGTTCAAGCTAAATATCCAATGTTTTAGCCTTAAGAATATATTTTATCTGAATATAATGTTCTAAGAGGTGCATAAAATCTCATTTTCTTTTAGATGATCGATCTGAGGGATAAATTAAATGTCATCGAGCAGTTGTTGACAACTTTTACTAGTACCTATGCTCCACCTCGTCGCACTCCGATTAGGTGAAGATCTCATGGTCTCCTCCTTGACTTTTGTTACCTATATAGATAAATTGTATTTAATAATATTTTTTAAATTAATAATACAATTTTTTTTAATTTAGTTTTGTTTAAATTTGCTTTTTTTAAAATTGTAATATTTATTTTAATTTTATTTAAAAAGTTAATTACATATAATATAGACGAAATTATCATCAGTTTATTATTTCGGTAACACACATATAAATATAATTTTTTGATGGATTAATTTTGTTGGTAATTTGCATATAATCACCGATGGATTTACCATCGGTTTATGGCATAGGTAACATACATATAAATATAATTGTCCAACATATTAGTTCCATCTTTAATCATAATTACTAATGGATTTTTCAATAAAATTATAGTCAGTATTTTTATTTATTTAGCGTGATAATTTTATTTATAAATCTATCAATAATTATATTTTTATGAAAATAATCATAGAAGATATTTTCTAACAATATTTTTTTCATCGTTATTCTATTAATAATTGTAATTCTGACAAAATCAAGCTTTAAACACCTATAAAATATGTTGTCGGTCTGTTGCTATTTTGCGGTACTGTAACTCATTGATTTATAAATTATAGAACATAAAAATATGTGTAGAAATTGATTAATAATAAAAGAATAAAGAATTCGTGCTTTTAATTGCAATTATCGTGTAACAAGGATGATAAAGATGTCCAGTGATTAAATACTAAATAATTTTTAAAATAATATTATGAATATTAAATTGTTTCCTCGACTCATTGTAGATCATATTTCTAACTATTCAAATATTGATTTATTCCTAACAAAAGACATTCAAGTCTAATTATTTTTTTAAAATAGAAATTAATATATAGTAATATAAAAAGGTTGATTTAGACAAAGTTTCTTTTCAATATACAAAGTTACGTACAAACTTCGAAAATAAAATTTACAAAAAAGTGTGTAGTATGAATTTTAACATCAAATTTAAAATTATAAAATTACTGGTTAAAAAATATAATCTATTATTAGTAATAAAATTATGGATTAAGAACACTTAAACAATACAAATATCAAACAAAGGCATCCTTCATGGATGATATACATTTTATCATTGATAATTACAATATATGTTATGAAAGTCAATGAGTATTAGTGTGTACTAATCACATGGTTAGGGTTTCAAATTTAATCCATTGTGAGTTGGATACTCGAATCCTAGTTTAGTTTCCACCACCCTCGAGTATCAGACTTCATTAAAAAATAAAAACCTGATTTCTTCATACAAGAGTGGAGCCAAGAATGCCGTAATTTCTTCATATTGTTTAAGACTAATTAAAAAGTGTTTGAATTTTAGTTATATTTGCAACTTAGCCATCGAATAAATAATTTTGGATGGTTACTGATTAAAGTATAGTTAGCCATCGAATAAATATTTTTTTTATGAATTTATAGGGGTTTTTATGTAATTATGTTAGAATTATTTTGGATAATATTATAAAAAAAGAAAATATTAAAAACAGTAATTAAAATGATGACATAAGAATTAAAGGGATTGCGAAATCAATGACAATTGCTTTGAATCATAAAATTATTCATTATTATTAAATAATTTATTTCATTCATTCAAATAAAAAAAAAAAACACGAATTGTGACATAAAAAATAACAATTAGTATATTAAAAAGAAGGCGAGCAATATTTGTAGATCCATAGTAATGGATTTGGAAGAAAAGGAACCACAGGTTGGGCCTTCCAATTCCCTTGCCCACCATAGCATTACAAGCCGATATATGTTTTAGTTACCAGACAAAAACTTACTGCTGAAAGCTGAAAAATGATTCGGACCTACGAATCCTCAAAACACAGGCCATTTCTCCACTGAGGTATATGGAAGATAAACATCAATTCTTCAATGTATTGCCAATGTCAATCACAAATCTGTACCTAACATCTGATTTCGATAGCCGCTCCAAGGCAGTGTTCACATAATCCATTGGAATAACCTCAACGTCTGCTGTTATGTTGTTCTTGGCTGCAAAATCAATCATCTCTTGTGTTTCCTTTATTCCTCCTATGCTACTACCACCCACTATCTTCCTTCCTGTTTATCCATAACAATAGTGTAAGTTGCATTGTTTATTTTACTACCATGCTAAATGAGGCTTAATTTAGATTGGTTGAGATATGTATATACCCATGATAAGAGGAAACACTGGTAGCTCAAGTGGCTTCTCCGGCGCACCAACCAAAACCAGCTTTCCCTGAGTCTTCAACAGACCAATCAAAGGGAAGAGAGGGTGCATCGTCGAGACCGTGTCAATTATACCATCCATTGTGCCTATTGCAGCCTAATAGCGAACATCAATAAGATTAGAAGACAAGCATATAGGAAAGAAGATTGAGTTTCTTTAATCAGTTAATAATGCAAGGATTGTGCTCTGCATCATGTATACCTGCATCTGATCGGGGTCACGACTAACCAAAAATGAATGAGCGCCAAGATGCTCAAGAGCCTCCTGCTTCTTTTTTGGAGAGGTACTGATCACTGTCACCTTGATCCCCATAGCTTTTGCAAACTTTACAGCTACATGACCCAGCCCACCAAGCCCGACTACACCCACATGCATACCTGGTTTGTCAAGGCCATAATATTTCAAGGGGCTATACACTGTAATCCCAGCACATAGGAGAGGAGCACCGGCATCAAGAGGCAAATTCTCTGGAATTCGAATTACATAGTGCTCATCTGCGACCATAATGTCTGAGAAGCCTCCGTATGTGGTGGCTCCATCATGGTACTTGCCACCACTGGTGACTATTGTTTCTGGGCAGTAATTTTCGAGATCGTCATGACAACTATCGCAAGATTGGCATGATCCAACCATGTACCCTACCCCAACTTTATCTCCAACTTTGAACTTGTCAACCTTGCTGCCTACCCCTGTCACTTCTCCCACAATCTCATGCCTGCATTGTCAATCTTCTCATCATAAACTTCAAATGCACTTCCATGTTAGGAAACTAACTTTTGGTGAACTTAATATGTTATCCTAAATGTCCATTTATCAAATAAATGTGCACTGAAAAAAAAAAAAAAACTAGTGATAGGATCATTTTGTTGGGGAATCCGGCTCCCCCATGCGCGGACCGGGGGATGTTCTGATCTTTGCTCAACGGAGGGTAAAGCACACTGACACAATATTTTACGTGGTTCGGCAAATTGCCTACATCCACGGGAGAGAGTCCATATTATTTAGAGATAGAGAAATGATACAATAAATACATGGAGGAGTATCACTCAACTCCCAGCTCACACACTCTGCTGCATATGGCAGCAGTGGGCAGCAGCTCCTCTTTCCCTCTTCTTTTCTTCTCTTCACGTTCTCACACACTCTCACTTCTCTCACACACACTCTCACAAAACATGTCTCTTTTATAGGCAATTCTTGGCAACCTTCTCCAGCAATAGCAAGGGGATAATAGGTCCCGAAATCATGCCACTAATTGTGGCATTAGTGATGCTTCCACTAAACCACAATTAGTGGTGGGGTATTGCCACTAAATGGCAATATCCTAACACATTTCCCATGATATACAAGGATTCAGGTATATACAGCCATATATTTTGATCGTTTATCAGTGTAAAAACGCGAACGAATAATTTTTAATTAATTCATCACTCATCAGGGTGTTTATCACCATAATTGATCTTCGCTCTTCAATTCAAACTTTTCGTTATATATTTATATGATATCAGAGTACATACCCGGGGACAACAGGGTAGGAAGAGATACCCCACTCATTCTTGATCATATGAAGGTCCGAGTGACATATTCCACAGAACAGCACCTTGAATGCGACGTCCTTCTCTCCTGTTGCCCTGCAAGAGAAATTATTTCTTAATACAATTCATAAAACGGGAGATATTCATAGGTATAGAGTGATCAATCGGTGGGGATAAAAAAAAAAGAGCCCAAAAAAGCAGTTCAGAGATAAGAGATGGAACCTCCGAGAGAATTTGAAAGGAGAGAGGACCCCGGATTGGTCTCTTGCTGCCCATCCAAAAGCCTCAGTGGGATGACCTTCCTGACAAGATTTTGCTGCCATTTCTTTTCCTCTGTTTTTGCACGAATTAAGTTGTGGATGGTAATGCTCACGTACAGGAAATGGTGCGCACCCATTTATAATGGTGGATGGTTAGCTATTTTGCTGAGGTAGGCAGGGCTAGCGTGCCATGTTTTAGGCAAGCACCGAGAGAGAAGTCATTGAACGCAACACAAAACTAAACTTCGGCCGACATTTTTCTCGCGCATGCCTTTTGGACTCCTCCTCTTCCGTGTGCTGAATGGCCTTCATCCAAAACAGTTGAGCAAGTCCAATCATAGATACCATCAACTTGGAAAAATTGTTATCCCAACCTCTTCGAGATAATTTTTGTCATAACATCGGTGGAGGTGTAATTCCTATTGATTTTTGGATAATTCTTTATGATATTTTATCTTTTAAGGTTTTAATAAAGATCTTTCATTTATTATATTATATTATTATACTATGGCTTTTGGTGTTGTCGTGGTCACAATAATTATGTTCATCCGTACTTTTTTTAAACTGCGTTTAAATAGGTAAATAGATCTATTACCCGTGATTTTTTTAAGCATCGCAGAAGGTTCCGCTGAGCAGCCTTTGAAATCAAACAGTAAAGGTGGCCCGCAAGAAGGAGCGAGACAGTAACGTCCGTGACCGAACTCTCCCTTTTTTCTTTTTTTTTCCTTGTAATTTCAGTTTACATTGCCGACGTTCTCGATCTTTCACTCTCACAATGATGTCACCATATTTAATGAGGCCCCCCATCAACTTGGAAAATGAAAAGAAATGGAAATAGAATAAAATATAAGTCTAAGCTTAGAATTAGTAACGTTTTTATAATGCGGGTAAGATTCAATTATTTTTTTATGAATATAACAAAAAAATAATTCAGTATGTAGAATATTATTTAATATTATTATTAAACTCCCAATTAATATTGAAGCTTTCTATACAAGTTTTTGTAGAATAATTTTAAAATTAAATTATATGAAAGTTGTTTTTACATGATCCTATCAACCTGATCGATAAAAAAAATATAAAAATGAAATTAAAAAAAAAAATTAATAAAAAAATTCTCAATTTAACTAATTATCTAGTCAAGGTTTGAAATTGAATCAAGTGGAAGTTGTGTTGATATGATCTAGTTGATTTGGATGGTTAAAAAAACAACCTGGTTAATTGTTAAGAAAAATCTAAATTTTAAAAAAATAAAAAAAAAAGTTAAATTAAAAAAAAATTTTATTATTTATATGAACAATGAATCTACATAAGTTTTATCGGTATAGTCTGTAATAATTCCTCCATCTCTTTATATTTACAAAACTCACTCACCAACATTTGAACTTGCATCATCTAAAAAAAACCATGAGATACATGCTTTTTAAACTAAACATTGGTCTGTACTTGATATTATTGTTAGTGTTTGCTCAATATGTTCTATAAAATTAAAACATTGATAAATATTAATGTATTTTGTGTATAAATGTTTAAAACAAGTAAATAGAAAGTGAGATTCTTTGTATTCAAAATGACATTACATGCCATCTTCATTTAATTAAACTAGCTAAATATCCCATTTTTATTTTTAAACTAAAAAAATATGTATGCACAAATAACTTTTCCTTTTTAAAAATAATGTTATTGCACATATATTTGTTCACAAGATGCAGAACTTGGAGTTCAATCCTATTTGTTAGCTTTTAGTGCTCAATGAAAATGATGTTCACAATATAATTAAGTCTATTCACGGATCTATGACATAAAGAGTTTTTTCGTTGAAAATGACATTGTTGATAGCCTATCGTCGAAATAAATGCTAAAATTGATATATTTGTTTTTTTAGATTAATATAGATTTTTGGATCAGCTTGTGCGCATCTCGACTAATTTCACGGGCCTTGAAATTAGTATGATCATATAAGTCTTCAATAATTCTTAGATTTATAAGACTGATAATATCTAGAGAACCTGACTAGTTAAGGTACACTCCTTATAATGGTTAAAATTGATATATTGTTTTATATATATATATATATATATATATATATATATATATATATATTAGATCTATGAGTGATGTCCATGAAACACTTTGATCACGTCATGCAAGTGGTGCTATCATAGTATATCTAATCATGGAAAAATGCAAAGGTTATCCAAATACAAAGGTCCTGTTTCTGTGTTTACATGTTTTTAAAAATATTGTTGACTTGAAAAAGAATATTAAATTAATATAATTTTAATAGTTTTAATATGATAATGTGAAAAAAAAACTGAGAAAATCCTTTGCTACTGATGACAATGAAACTTAGAGGGTTGAAAATTCTCCAACGAGGTGCTATGAAAGATGTGATGTAGGATTTGTTTTTATCTCCCTTTCCTTTTTCAAGATTTTCCGTCACAAAATTAAAACTGTTTGCTAAGGTAAGTGTTAACATAAAATGATCTAATTGTGGTGATTTATTTCATATGTACACACACACACTAGAATCCTAGCTATTCATTTATCTTTAAAAAACAGTGAAATGAATGTGATATATAGGAAACATGAAAGAATATCGGTCTTTGAGGTGTTGTTTGGTCTACGGGATAATATTGATTGGACTAGACTGAATAAATAATTATATTGTCTAGTGTTTGGTATGTATTAGATTGAACTAAATAATTTATTTTATTTTGTGTTTATCAAGCCTAGGATAATACACGAGATTCCCGAGACCTAGACCAGTCTAAGTTTAATAGAAAATAAAAGAAGAATTGATTCAACCTGTCTCAATCAAAAACTTGGGTCGATTTGCCACTCAATTAGCCTGAGATAAAACACTGGTAAAAAATTCATTGATTTTTTTGAATTTTTTGATCAAAATAAAATTATTTTGATTTTTTTTTAATTATGATTAACTCGGGTTGACCCTTCTGACCCGAGATAAATTGAGCAATTAACACACAAAATTAAAATAAATAGCAGAATAACATTGCTTATGAAATATTTAGTGAAATAATATAATTTAATTTTGTCATGCTTTGAAAGCCCGGTATTTAAATGATATTACGTTTCACAACTGTAACATTTAAATTAATAAAATTTTAATTAATGTTACCATTTGATAAAGATGCTCTATCTTTGCCACAATAGAATGAGACTACTGAAATCCCAACAGGCAACATTCTAATAGAAAAAAACCTGCCCAAACAAACTTTGCTCCCCTTCTAACTTGGGCCTGCAAATAAAAAATCTAAGCTTGTGTGGAGAGGCTTCTGGAAATGGTTGCTTGTCTGGTAACTGACAGTGGGTGATGGAGTTTGATGGGTTTGTTTTATGACAGTGCTGACGATGGCTTGGGGAAAGACTTGGTAATGACTGTCGGAAGGTTTGGTTGTGTGATGGTTTTCACAATGAGAAACCCTAGACAGTCCAGTAAGTGAGAGATGTAGATGAAGGCGTTTTTTTTTTCTCGGTCCCTTAGCCCCGTCCCCTGGTTATTCTGTCAAAACTGTGGTATATATACGGCGTCGCGGCAAATATTCACTTTTGATTTGAGTAATCGGGAAAATAAAAAAATATGAAATTCTTATATTTTATAAGTGGAATTATAGAATAAGATTCGTTATCTAATATTTTAGTCATTATAAACTTTAATTGATTTTAAAAATTTGTTGTGTGGTCCCGCACCATGTGATGGGGGGACCACCACATTAATTAAGGAGGCAGCTGGCTGCCTCTTTGATTTAAAATGAAACTGCCACTGTAGAGGCAGTAGTGAAGAACGAGAGAGCAGAGAAAAACCGAGAGAAAGAAAGAAGAGGAGGCAGCAGAGCAGTCTGTCTTCTTTCTTCGATTTCCAGTTCGTTCACCGTTGGATCGGGCTGAGATTTGGACAGCAGCTTCTAGACACGTTACTCTTCATTCTGAACGGTTGGATTGAAGATTGGTGGTGTGGAAGCTGGTCGTTTTGACAGAAAACGGGGCTGTCAGTGTTGTGAGCTTTTCTCTAACATTACTCTCTTTAATCTTGTTGTAATCCGAGAATAAGTTGTTCTTGATGATATTTATGTTGTAGCCCTTAGTTGAATCTGAGGAAGAACAATTGTGAACCCATTATTTGTGATAGTGGAAGTTTTTAGGTGGACTCCGGTCCCGTGGTTTTTCCCGCATCGGGTTTTCCACGTAAAAATCTTGGTGGTGATTTGTGTGATTGTTGCATTATATTTGTTCATTGTTTGATTCTGTTTTTTACTGCACAAAGAGGGAAAAAGGATTGGGACTTGTGAATTGTGAATTGTATTCCGCTGAATTGATCCGGTTAGTTGTCCCTAGTTTCCCCAACAAAATTAAATACAGGGATTGGTTGTATAAAAAAAAGATTTTAACACCCTAAATATATTCTATTTAAGGTTAGCTGTATTTTTTAAGTGTTGTTGCATTTCTAATGATTAAAAAATTCTAATTGTTGTAGGAAAGAAACATTATTATGTTTGGGTGTTAATTGCATTGAGATTTGAGCGAATTATTTTACTATTGTGTCTCCAATATGCGCACGGACACTCATTAACACCAACTCATACACTATAAACAATATTGAGAAACTAATTACATTAATTAATTCAAGTTATCATATAAAAAAATTACATTTATTAGTACAATACACAGGTTATATATATTATAATTCAAAATATTTTTAAAATCAAACTAAAAAAATCTGTAAAATAAAAAATGAGATTAATCACCTTGTAATGGGATGTAGACAATTAGATCAACAATATATGATCTCTAATAATAATTTTTAAACAATATACGATCAATTTACTAGTTAATTAAGCTAACATAAACGTAATGCTTATCGCCTATTGGTCTCATTCATATGCAGAGATCTGCTCAAACCCAAGTCGCTATGTAAAGGATTAAACATTCTTTAGCCCAGCAAGGCACGAATTATGGCAGCTTCACCAACGCGAATCCATCCGAACTTAGTATGGACACCTGAAATTAGGAACTTCTCCTTCAGTGATATGGATTACGTTAAAAAGAATATACAAATCAGGAAATCCGTTTCCTTGAAGAATCCGGATTAGATCCGCACTATAAATACAGGATACCTGAGACGGTTTATCTCACAAACCCATTCAAGCAAACCTTAGAATTCTCTCTCATTGCTCTCTCTTTACGCACCAGCTTCCTTGCAACCCATATTCATTGTCTTCCAAGCGATCATGGCTAATTTCAGGAAAACAATACTGGTGGTTTCTTTCTTGACGACGGCTCTTTGCGGAGTCTCCATGGCTACCGTTTACCAAGTCGGTGACTCTGCTGGTTGGACAAGCATGGGTCAAGTTGATTACCAAGATTGGGCTGCCAGCAAGAATTTTCACGGTGGTGATACTCTTGTCTTCAACTACAACAACCAATTCCACAACGTGAAGCAAGTGACGCATCAGGGTTTCGAGTCATGCAATGCAACATCACCACTAGCTACTTATACCAACGGCTCCGATACAGTCACTCTTGGAAAGCAGCTTGGCCACTTCTACTTCATATGTGGTTATCCTGGTCACTGCCAAGCAGGACAAAAGATTGATATCCTTGTCGTCCCTGCAACTTCAAATTTGAGTCCTGCTGCATCACCTAGCAGCGCTTCATCTCTTTATTTTAGTAATCTGTCTTGGACTTTAGGTGTGCTAGGATTCTGTCTCTTGGGATTTGCTTATTAGGAAGGTTTTCAAGTTGCCTGTCTTTTTTCCAACCTCGAGGGATTTTTTCGGTTTCATTGATGCAGTGCTTACTTTCTTTTTTCTTATTTTAATCAGCAAAGAGATGATTAATGGCAGATTAAAATTGTTTTTTTCTCCTTTCTTTAATGGAGATTCGTCATCAATTACATGAATACTTTGAATAATAATACTATTCGTTCATTATAATTGCTGCCGCCTATTGCACTTTGTAATTAACCACGTTTTTTTTACCCGATCTGATAAAGCAAGGAGTAGCAATTAAAATTAAAAGAAAAAAAAACAAAAAAAAAACAATAATAGAAATAAACAATTAATACATTTTGATTTACACATTAATGAATGGTTCCATTCATCTTTCTCCAAATTATCCCTTCAATGTTGCCAGCAACGAATTGCCTGCCATAGGTTACCAGTAATTTCCTCGTCAGTTTGGCCCTCTTTAATGAATTTTTCCATTTTCGTAGAAGGCAGCAAGAGCAACAAAGCCACTCGTGCTTCACTTGCTGGCACTCGATAATTTATATAATCTCTCCAAAATAAACGTGTTTTCTTAAGAATTCATCCGATCTCACTCTAAATAGAATACACCGACCGACAATTTTGGGACAAAGTACAAATCAATATAAAGCTATATTGGCATATACTAATATTAGCATAGGAGACCATTTTCATTGTCTTAGGTCTATTTTTTATTTTTATTATTTTTTTAATTCCAGAATATTAGGTTTAATATAGACCATCTGTCTCGTGGGAGAGTAAAAAAAAACTGGAAAGGCAAAGAAATTAATATAATTTCAATTTAATACTTGATTAAACGATAAAATCTCTAAGTATTCCTAATTTCCTGATGATACTCAAGGAAATGAGCCAAATACCATTTCCTTCAAATACTCATTTAATAAATAATAAAAATAGTCATTAATGATAAATTAAAATTAAAAAATCAAAAGTATATATATATATATATATATATATATATATATATATATATATATATATATATATATATAGATAAAGATACATAACCTTGTAACACGGACTTTTATCTCGTTATGTTTAATAACTTTGTTTACCAAAATAAAAAAATTATTTAATCAGACGATAATAGAAATAATCACACATGAAATTGATTGAAGGTATGGCTGGGGGCGTATACTGTGTTTTTTGGCTTATGCTTTTTGGCAACTATCTAGCATTAGATGTATTGGGATCTAGAAATATTTTGTAATGAATGTATAAGAAAATATTTTTTAAATTTGCCCAAGATCTTTGGAATTCATTTATTTCTCTTAAAAGTGGCTTGTTTTGGGTTTGGTGCTTTTCATGTAATAACATGTATAGTATTGGTATTAAGTTTCCCGAAACACATACATATAGAGAAAACTATAAATTTAAATTTTTTTAGGAGTCTCAAGGATCATGTTGGATAGATCTAGGATTATTTAGGGTTTATAAAAAAATTACCTCACGATAAGATTTTTTTTTTCAACTTTGAATAATTGTTTCAAGGTTAGGTTGTCACAAAATACAAGTCGTCTAAATATCTAGCCTCTAACGGTAATCCATACAAATCACTAGTGAGAAATCTCTTAAATCCTTTTAAGAGAGAGGGATTATATACCTTTATGTACTAGCTCTTTTTTGTGTGTTTTATGTGTTTCTGTATTGTACTCTACTCACCTTAGAAAATAGAGGCATAACTTTCTATATAAGGAAACCTAAAAACCATATAAATTGCAAAGTATCAATTTACCCCTTAAATAATATCACATATATTATTTTAGGCTAATTTTAGAAATTTATTCAATAAAGTCCCTACTTGATTTTTCTAGGTCTAAAATTGTAATTCTCTATATAAATTGCACTTTAGTCCTCAATTTCTAAAACTTATTTACAATCAATCACACTTGATTAATCATCTCATTTTAATTTCTAACCAATGGTTCTTATATATGTGACTCATTAGATTCTCTAATAAATTAGCCCAAATATAAATCATAATTCTAAATAAAATAGGATTAAATAAATTAAACAAATTAATTAATTATCAATTCAACAATTATTTTATTTATATTTGAAGATCAAATACAATGTCTAGTAATCTATCATGATCCCTTAAATATTAGAAAAGTCACAAGTTGTTTGACTTAACCTTTCAGTGACTAGTTTCTCGGTGTAATTATTATTCATCCATTAACAATGTTCTGATTTAGATATTATAGCATGGAGTGTGTCTACTCTATCAAATCATGATTGTTTAAAACACTATACTTATTGATTCATTGAATAAGATTTGAAACTCTTTTCAAATCTCATTTCACATCGCGCAATGATTTACAATCTATACTATTTAAAAACATATGGGATATTTTCTTCAATTCACCTAGGGTGATAAATACTTTTTTTAATTACTTAAATATCTTTATATAGTTCATGTTATACCTAATATTTACCCATTTGTTACCCTTGATTAAGATGTGTAGAAAAATTAAAACATAACACTCTCTATATAAAATAACTTAGTGATCTCAAATATAAAGATCATTCACACAACATTCATGTAAGTCTTTCCATGTACATAAGTGATTTCTCCATATGAAATTCTCATGCATGTCAGTTCAATGTATATGTCATCTGACAAGCACCTATATATTAGTTCTATTTATCCCTTATACCCCAGCTTTTAAGAACAATTACTTCCTTTAATAAAGAAAAGAATATAATATGTATCAGTTTTAACAGCTCTAATTAATGTTCACTCTTAATAGAGTATTGACCGGGAACATTCAGAAACAATTTTTTGATGCAATAAGAATCTTATAATTATAACAACTTTATATTTTTCTTTCAAAACGTTTTTGTCTCTAGAACTTTATCTTTACTCTAGATTCATTCATCAAATATTATATTTATTAATAAAATATTTGATGAATATTATAGATAAACAAGCCTTTATTAATAAATTAAATATATTTATATGAATAATGTCAATGTCACATGTAATTAACTGATTGACTATATAGTTTATAAAACACAGGGTTTACAGGCCAGCATGTTTGGCCCATTTAGTAAGGGCCCTGTGCTTGGGCCTTTTCTTTCCATACAAATAGGGAAAATGACCCCAATTTTTTTTTTTAAAAAAAAGAGTAAGGTAATGTGTCCTCAGATTTTGCTCAAATTCTGACTACTGTGGTGGCCGAAAAATCAAGACTAATTTTTTTTTTACCAAAAAATTATTTTTTTAACTTATTTTTTTACTCAAAACACCATAAAAACCTTGTTAAACCAAACTATGGTCTCAAGAATCTCTAAAACCAAAATCAACCAGAAATTTAAAAAAACTTTCATGCTCAGATTTGTTTTTTAGGCGTTTTTAATGTAAAAAAAAAAACACCTCAATGGAAATTTCTCTTATAATATGAAACCATTTAACACAAAGATAGACTATTTTGGTAGCTAGAATCGGTATTAACATTTTTTTTTTTATAATGACCGGAATTCATTAACTTTCTCTCTCATCTTTCAAAACATGGATTAAAAAAAAAAAAAAAAGAAGTTTTAGACCAAGATTGATAAGAATGATTACTAGGATAAATGGATAATGAAATGTATGCGAGTTAGCAGTGAATTAATAGTGAAAGGGTATTACAAAATGCAATACTTGTCTTAGTGTGAGTTTCTTTACCTTTTAGTTTTTATTTATAATTATAATGTATAACGTATAATAATAATAAAAAGAAAATAATAATTATAAAATGTAAATTCGTTATTATATATATAATAATTGTTTTTACTGCCATATACTACAGTAGCTCTTATCTTAATGTGAGTTTCTGTCGTATAGTATATGTAATTCGTAATTGCCTCCAACAAAGAATTCAAGTATATATCTTATTTTGAATTTTTGATAACTCCGTGTCCTACTGAGTTTCTTTGCTCCTACCAGCAAATGACAGGTGGTTGGAATATGGAAAGCTAAGATGTTCGCCAATTACTGTTCTGACTTCTTTTTTTCCTTTCATTTTACCTATTCGGGGCATTTCTTTATTTATTTTTTAATTATTATTAACGAATGAATTCGGGTTATATATTTTAATTAATTCTATAAATTTAAAAATTAATGACTATATAAATTTTTAATAATTATCATATTAATAATTATACTCAAACCTAAAATGACAGGAAAAATAAATCTTTTAATCTTATCTTTAAGATCAGAGGGGGCATTTCTCTACTTATTTCTTCGA
Organism: Populus deltoides; assembly: GCA_015852605.2. Lineage (NCBI taxonomy): Eukaryota > Viridiplantae > Streptophyta > Magnoliopsida > Malpighiales > Salicaceae > Populus > Populus deltoides. The sequence continues at coordinate 24,731,527 of CM027570.2, read as the reverse complement.
GTTGTGGTGTTCTCTTTGAACGAGCTAGCTAGCTGGCCTGGAATGTTGTCATCCATATATATTTATGGGAATTTCACAATCCGGAACCTAACTCTAAAAAATTAATTCAGTTTGCGCAATTTGACTTGTTTTTCATCCTTCATTAAAAAATAAAAAACGGAATTGATCCAATAATCTGGGCTGTTCATCGGATCTGGATTGGATTCGATGCTTGTTAATTCACAGTATTTAAATAAAATATAAAAAAAACCCCACTAGATCGTAATCATTAAATTTTACCGATTTCGGTATTATATGTTTTTCCCCCTATTTTTCAAACCTTCGGCTCGTTTTGTGACGAAAAGAAAAGGTCAATCAAAGAGCACCGCCGAGATGAATGGAGCAGTACCGACCTTGCCTAACATCAAAGAGAGTCCAGATGGGGAGACACAGCATTCACCAAGAGGATTGCCAAGAGCTGGATCAAATCCAACATTGTAGCTAACTCCTGTTTGTTCCCTTGATGCTCAAGGCCACTAAGGAGTGCTTGGGACGAAAATGGGTTGCTGGCGATTGAAAATTGTTAGAGAATAATATAAATTATATCCTGATTCTTCACCTAACAGCTTAAGCTATTGAGTTGAGATGGTTCTTTAACATGATATCAGAGTCTTAGTGACCAAGTGGTCTCGAGTTCGAATCTCACCATCCTCATTTATTTGATAAAAATTAATCACAAAGGTAATGTGAGTCTGTGCAAGTTTCAAACCCAAAAGGCTTTCACTTGAGAGAATGTGTTAGAGAATAATATAAATCATATCCTGGGACCTCAGCTAATAGCTTAAGCTATTGGATTGAGATGGTTCTTTGACAAAAATAAGCTGTGATGTTTGTCTTCTTTTTTGTTACGATTAACCAATATTAACTTGGTCATGCTTTAAAAATTGAATTTAACTAGTAATTAACTTCCCGTGTAATTCAAAATTCATCGTACCTCTCTCAATAAAAAGAAAAAAAAAAGCTTTCCATTAATTAAAAGTGCCCAAGTTTTCTCTAATTGTCCATATCATTATTGGTTGTAAACGAAACAAAATTGGATTCTCAAAAAAAGAAGAAAGGAAAGAAAAGTCCTCTCCTGTCTTAACCATCAAAGCACGAGACTCGCTCAAAACAATGAGCTTTGCCACTAAGAAACAAAAAATTAGCCTCTAATTTATAAGTTTGACCTAAATAAGTGCTCAAAAACACATGTTATCTTCCGAGAACAGCTCAACCAAACCCCTACATATACCCTCCACAATGCCATCAATATTTCTCAGGCTGCAAACTCCATACCAAATTAAGGCGGGTTAAGCAAAGTCTTTTTTGCCGTTTATTCGAAGTTTATTTTGCCGTTCAACGCCTAAAGAAAAAGGGAAATGGAAATGAAGAAGATTGCTGCGCTATCTTATTTATTCGGCCGCCTCCGTGAGTGCGCGTCATGGCCGATGAGGTTCTTTGCTCTCGCCCGTCACCAACAAGTGGTGCCTCAGTTAGCTTGCCAGTAGTTGGTTCATTGGTCGGTGCCTCCCTTGCTTCACTCATTGCATTGTACTTGCAATAAACTGCTCAGCACTCGAGCCACAAAGGAAGATCGAGAGGGGGGGAAGGAGTTAATTTTGATCAAGATGGAGGAGAATAAAAAAAAAATGTACAAAGATGTTCTAGCTGATTTCTTTAGTTAGAATTCCTTTTTCCATGCAAAGAATTGGGGCTAATTTATTCTCTTTCTGATTTGCTTGATTCTTATTTGGTCATACGTTATAAAGGCAATAAATTTTTCTGCTGAATTTTTATGTCCATTTTGATCAGTATTGGGTGAGTGGGCCAATGGCTATTGCTTTCATTTGCTTCGATTGATCACAGTTATCCATCAGGCACGATGATACAGCGAAGCATGCTTGCGGACAATCACTGCTATCTACAAGTGAAGTGGGCCAATTCAAATTATTTCACAAAATAAAACAAGTGTTACTATTCCTTGAATTGTCGGCATGCCTGGAACAAATTACTATCCCCTCCATTTTTAGATTCTCAGCCAGGTATCGTTAGTTTATATGGATTCTAGAGGTTTTTTGCACTCTTAACCTTTACTTTATAACACTTCACTCTCAATTCTATGATGCAATTTTGGAGGGAAAGAAAAAATAATACCTTAAAAATCTCAAATTGTACTTAGAAATGAGATCAAGATGGAGTTAAATGTAGGGGGCAATAACAGGAACATGGCATCAATTTTCTAATTTTATATATACACCTGCTTAATATACGTTTGATGGAAAGATAGGAGCTGTACGTGGACAGTGATATTTATATCATGTAGCATATTCTTAGGCACGTGTTGTGCAAGGATGGGCCTCTGGTCAGGCGAGGGCTGGCTTAGAGCATGTTTGTCTAAGCGGTAGTGTTTGCGTTTCTTGAAAATGCACTAATATACATGTTTGGTTACCATATGCTTGCAAAAATCTAAGACATGGGTCCCACCATTTATTGAGGCAGGACCGTAATTTTTAAAAAACAATAAAATCCTGCTTCTTGCAAGTTTAACCACAGGTTGAACTTTCTAGAGATAACAGAAAAGGAAAATTTATCAGCTTATCATTTTCTCTTTTGTTGCTCTTCTTGTCCGTTCTTCGCATCTCTTCACTGCATACAACAACCCTACAGGAAAACTATTAGTGCTACACAACAAACAACAGTTAAACTAATGGTTGCGTGTCTTTCTACAAGAAACCATTGAATTATGAGGAAAACAAGAGGAGGCAAAGGAAGGGGGCATGAAAGAGTTAGAAATGCAGGGCAGTTGTAAAGCCATTAATGTCTGTATAAAGACTAAGTTTGGTCAATATTTGTTGTGGAACTCTTTTTCAATGGGTTTGAACATGTATCCCATGACATTTTATTGGTTGTAATATTTTTTTACGTGATTGTTTATTAATATTATGAATGAAGTTTTTATAAGTAATTATACTATAATATTAAATTGAAAAATAATTTTTAACCAAACACATTAAACTATTTTTTGTTCAACCTCAATTTCAACCACAGTTTTAACCAAACATATATTTTTCCAAACCAACCATAACTAAAAGCACTTTTTATAAAACTACTTTTTTAAAACCACAACCACAACCACAACAGCTACCGCAATACCAAACACACTCTTACAGAGGACTGTGCTTTTGCATCTCTGACATCTTGTTGGAAAACAAGGAATATCTGTCACTCGTTGATCATAAACAAAAGAGTTTACATAACATAGCGTGGCATCATCAACTATCCACACGAATGACAATCTGCTGCCCACTGGACTAATCTTGTTACACACGTGCGATCCATGTACTGGGAGCTGAAATGGGGTCGGCAAACAACTATCCACACGAATGACAATCAGCTGAATCCACACCAGCCACACCAGTCATTCCCCTTTCCATCTCAGATCTTCTTTCAGCAAACTTCCCAGTCTTTTCTTTAGCGTCTTCCACTCCAGTCCCTCTTTCATCTCCCACCAATGTGCCCCTGTCACCACCTATCCTTCCTGTGCAGCCTCTGTGTCGTTTCCAACGGCATCACAGCCCTCCCCGTACTCTACGTGATTATGTTTGCAACCAAGTAACGTCTCCCAAACCAATGTTGCCTTCATCGTCCAGTCCCACCACAAGTACAAGGTATCCTCTTTGTAATTTCCTTTCTTATCACCGCTACTCACCACAACATAGCTCCTTTGTTGTCACCATTAGTCAGGATATTGAGCCCCGCTCATACACTGAAGCTGCCTCCCTTCCACAATGGCACAATGCCATGTAATCTGAGCTCGTAGCATTGGAAGCTAACCAGACTTGGTCCCTCACATCCCTCCCTCCTGGCTAGACTGCCATTGGATGTCGTTGGATCTATAAAATCAAACGTCATTTAGATGACACCATTGAGCGTCACAAAGCTCGGTTGGTGGCAAGGGTTACACACAGCTGGAAGGTATTGATTTCCATGACACATTCTCTCCTACTGCCAAAATGATTATCGTCCGTTGTTTATTGGCTTTAGCAGCAGCGCAGAATTGGTCCCTCCACCAGCTAGATGTACGCAATGCTTTCCTTCATGGTGATCTTCATGAAGAAATTTATATGTCTTCACCTCCTGGTCTTCAGCGATAGGGGGAGAACTTGGTATGTCACCTCAACAAGTCGTTGTATAGATTAAAGCAAGTGTCTCGCCAATGTTTTGCCAAATTCTCTACAGCTATTCAAGCTGCCGGATATGTTCAGTCTAAAGCAGATTATTCATTGTTCACATATCGCAATGGCAAATCATTTACCGTATTGTTGATATATGTTGACGACATTCTCATCACGGGTAATGACCTCAAGGCTATATCCACTCTTAAGAGCTTTTTGCACAATTGTTTTCGCATTAAGGATTTGGATGATTTGAAGTATTTTCTAGGCATTGAGGTCTCTTGATCAAAAAAATGTATTTCTATCTCACAACGGAAATATGCTTTGGAAATTCTGAAGGATAGTGGGGTTTTGGGTGCTAAACCCGTGAATTTTCCTATGAAACAAAACACAAAACTCTCTGATACAGGTGACTTGCTTAAAGATCCATCTCAGTATAGAAGACTTGTGGGGTGCCTAATCTACTTAACTATTACACGACCGGATATCATGTATTCTGTACATGTGCTAAGTTGGTTTATACATGCACCACACAAACCAAACATGGAGGCTGCCTTGCGTGTGTTGCGTTACCTGAAAGGTGTTTCAGGTCAGGGTTTGTTTTTCTCTTCTCAAAATGATATGTCTCTGCGAGCTTTTTGTGATTCAGATTGGGCTGGTTGCGCAATGACTCGGAGATCAACTACAGGTTATTGTGTTTTTTTTGGGTTCTTCGCTTGTTTATTAGTGAACGGAAAGACAGAAAACAATGTCACTCTCCTCAGCAGAAGTCGAATACAGAGCTATGACAGGTATATGCTGTGAGTTATCTTAGTTACGATCATTGTTGAAAGACCTACGGATATTGCATCCGAAACCAGCACTACTACTCTGTGATAACAAAGTAGCTTTACACATAACAGCTAATCCAGTTTTCCGTGAGAGAACTAGACATATAGAAATGAATTGTCACTTCATTCAGGACAAAATACAGGATGGTTCAATCATGATTGAATTTGTTACTTCAGCAGAACAACTTACGGATGTCTTCACTAAACCATTAGGAAAAGAGAGCTTCTCCATCATGATTCACAAGTTGGGAGTTCTTGACATCCACTCTCCAACTTGAGAAGGAGTGTTAATATAGAATCAACAATACCTCATGTTTACGTAATGTATTAAGAAACATAAGTTGTCAAAGATATGTATTTCTATTGTAACTCTTATTCTAGAATTAGCTTAGCACAATATAGAAAAATAATTTTGTACATAGTAGCAGCGACAGATTCAATAAACAACACAACAGGGTTGGCAAATCCTTTTCTTCTCTGAATTTACATTCCCTTGATGCTCAAGGCCACTAAGGAGCACTTGGGACGAAAATGGGTTACTGGCCATTGAAAAAAAGCTGTGATATTTGTCTTCTTTTTTTGTTACGATTAACCCATATATATTAACTTGGTCATGCTTTAAAAACTGAATTTAACTAGTAATTAACTTCCCGTGTAATTCAAAATTCATCGTACCTCTCTCAATAAAAAGAAAAAAAAAAGGCTTTCCGTTAATTAAAAGTGCTAAGTTTTCTCTTGGCCATATCATTATTGGTTGTAAACGAAACAAAATTGGATTCTCAAAAAAAGAAAGAAGGAAAGAAAAGTCCTCCTGTCTTAACCAACAAAGCACGAGACTCGCTCAAAACAATGAGCTTTGCCACTAAGAAACAAAAAAATAGCCTCTAATTTATAAGTTTGACCTAAATAAGTGCTCAAAAACACATGTTATCTTCCGAGAACAGCTCAACCAAACCCCTACATATACCCTCCACAATGCCATCAATATTTCTCAGGCTGCAAACTCCATACCAAATTAAGGCAGGTTCGGCAAAGTTTTTTTTGTCGTTTATTCGAGTTTATTTTGCCGTTCACTGCCTAAAGAAAAAGGAAATGGAAATGAAGAAGATTGCCTGTGCTATCTTATTCGCTGCTGCCTCCGTGAGTGCGATCATGGTCGATGAGGTTCTTTGCTCGCCGCGTCACCAACAAGTGGTGCCTCAGTTAGCTTGCCAGTAGTTGGTTCATTGGTCGGTGCCTCTCTTGCTTCACTCATTGCATTGTACTTGCAATAAACTGCTCAGCACTCGAGCCACAAAGGAAGATCGAGAGGGGGGGAAGGAGTTAATTTTGATCAAGATGGAGGAGAATAAAAAAAAAAATGTACAAAGATGTTCTAGCTGATTTCTTTAGTTAGAATTCCTTTTTCCATGCAAAGAATTGGGGCTAATTTATTCTCTTTCTGATTTGCTTGATTCTTATTTGGTCATACGTTATAAAGGCAATAAATTTTTCTGCTGAATTTTTATGTCCATTTTGATCAGTATTGGGTGAGTGGGCCAATGGCTATTGCTTTCATTTGCTTCGATTGATCATGATACAGCGAAGCATGCTTGCGGACAATCATTGCTATCTACAAGTGAAGTGGGCCAATTCAAATTATTTCAAAAAATAAAACAAGTGTTACTATTTCTTGAATTGTTGGCATGCCTGGAACAAATTACTATCCCCTCCATTTTTAGATTCTCAGCCAGGTATCGTTAGTGTATATGGATTCTAGAGGTTTTTTGCACTCTTAACCTTTACTTTATAACACTTCACTCTCAATTCTATGATGCAATTTTGGAGGGAAGGAAAAAATAATACCTTAAAAATCTCAAATTGTACTTAGAAATGAGATCAAGATGGAGTTAAATGTAGGGGGTAATAACAGGAACATGGCATCAATTTTCTAATTATATATATATATATATATATATATATATATATATATATATATATATATACCTGCTTAATATACGTTTGATGGAAAGATAGGAGCTGTACGTGGACAGTGATATTTATATATATCATGTAGCATATTCTTAAGCACGTGTTGTGCAAGGACGGGCCTCTGGTCGGGCGAGGGCTGGCTTACAGAGGACTGTGCTTTTGCATCTCTGACATCTTGTCGGAAAACAAGGAATATCTGTCACTCATTGATCATAAACAAAAGAGTTTACATAACATAACGTGGCATCATCAACTATCCACACGAATGACAATCTGCTGCCCACTGGACTAATCTTGTTACACGCGTGCGATCCATGCACTGGGAGCTGAAATGGGGTCGGCAAACAAGTCTCCCTATTAATTACAAGCTCTGTTAACAACTCACGTTGCACTTCCAGGGTTTACATCATCTATATTTCTAGTGGTATATTGCACAGCTGGAAGTTTAAAAAGTTATGGCCTCAATGAAGTTATCTCTGCTTGCTTCTCTTGTGTTTGTTGCAGTGGTTTGCTCAAAACTCGCAGTCCTTGCTTATGATGATGTTTTGGCTCCCATGCCAGCAATGGCTACGGGATCAGCCGCCGGCTATTCGGCTTCGGTTGCTGCCATGGGTTTTTCTCTTATGGTTTATGTATTTGAGGTGATGCTGCCTTAGATTTCTCGTGGCTAAAATTAATGTATGTTTGTGTACTATAGTGACTACCTGTGTGTATTTTAAGCAAAATAGTATATCAGCACTCGCCGTTGGGTAATCAAGTACTAGAGTTCTTGATTATTGTTTTGTTGTTTACATTATTAGGATGATCTCCTGATGCAATTCGAGAGTTCTAAACTGAAGTCTACCACTGATTAATATTGAGCAAGGATTGTTCACAATCTCTGCCATATATCTAAGCCATGACTAGAAGATAAAATTGCTCAAACTGGAACATTAGTGATAAGAGGAACACATGGAAAACGAGAACCAAGTCATAGTCACCGGTATCTGGTAGAATTTTGCAGCTGTGTTAAAACATTAGTCTGATCTTCTTATCTTATGGCTTTTGATTTATTTCCCCCCACCTTTTATGGCAGCTGTGTTAAAATCAATTTTCAATTGCATGTATATTACTAACTTAGAATATGTATATGAGTTTTTGAAAATTAATTTCTTTTAATTTTCTATTACGTGTCCAAAAAATGTATACTATATATATATTAGAATAAATTTTTAGGTGAGATGAAACTTCTCAAACTTCGTAGGCTAATAGAAAACATGGAAATGCAATACAGATTTGTGGAATTACTACAATAAATTTAGGCCAAAATGTAAAGTACCCTCTTGAATTTTAGCAAAAAAACAAATATCCCTTAATTTTTTTTTTATTTTCCACCCTAAACTATTTGATTTTTTTTTAATGTGGTTCGTCCAATAGGGATTTTGAATGAAATTAACGAAAAACCCCTAAAAAACCTCAATCTGAAAGGAATAAGGAGAATTTTCAAGGGCTTCTTTGTCAATTTTCCGACATGACAAAGAAATTGTTTTGTTTGATAGAGCATTTATTTTTTCATAAAGGTTCAGGATACCTTACAATATTTTAGCCATAAGTTTATGATAGTGGGGTGTTGTTGTTTTCATGGACATTGTCACTTAGTATTCACTCACCAGAGGAGTGTCGGTAGCCATTGGCCAACAGAGTCACATGAAAGTAGAGCAGAAACTTAACGAGGCACATGGATCACATCCCAGTAATGGAAACAAACTAGGAAGGGTTCGTGAAAGGGATTGATTGAATCTTGTGTGAACTCGATCCACAAGAAAATTGGCCACATGATTGCTTGAAATTTTGATTGGCATGTAGCAAGCAGTTTCACTCTGGCAAGCATGGATGGGAAAACAGCATTTAGTCTTTTTCTTCAGGAAGAAGAAACTTGGTATAAAAAGATGTTTTGAAAGTTATTCCAAAGTTTTTTATTCTCATATAATATAAAAAGCACTTTAAAATCACATAATATTATATACTTTCATAACCGCAACCGCAACCCCAACCCCAACCAACCACGTACATCGATTATCAAAGTAATTTCACAAGCACAGGCACGACTACAACAATCACACATGACACATCTAACACCCTGCCACAACTAAAAGAGATTTCACTTGGCCAATAGAACCAATTTACTATTCATTACAATGAAATGACGTATATGGCATTTCCAAAAAAAAAAACGATGCATTATTCGTTATAGATATGTTTGAATATTTTTTTTATTCAATATATTTATAAATCAAAATACTACTAGAAGGTAAGAAAAGGGGTGAATTTGTCTTTTTATTTTTTAATATACAGTAACAATATTACACATATGGCTTTATGATCTAAAGAAATTAAGCCATTATTGGCCTTTTTTTAGGTTTTTTTGTAATTTTTGGTTTGGTAAAGAATAATAATTTAATTAATAATTTTTAAATGAAAAGGTTGCTAGCATGTGGAAGGCATCGCATGCTTTAAACGACGCTTGTAACGCTTTTTAATGATGAAAAATATGCTACTGCCATCTCATTCGATTCTTCATCGTGTTTTATTCTTTAACGAGTGATGCATGTTATTTAAAAGTAGCAGAATCATTTCTCTCTTCTACCTCAAAAAATGAACTCTTATCTTTGTTTTTGTTAGTTTCTTCATTCAATCTTTTTAGTTTTGATTTTCATCATTTTTTTTATTAAAGTTTTGTTTGTTTTTAATATAATATTTCAATTCTAATTTTCATATATAATTTTTTTGATTCGGTCCTTCTATTATTTTTTTTTTCTTGGCTCTTTTGTCAAAATTTATATGGTTTTCAATTTTTTTTTCTTTAAAATCATGTTTATAATTTTTGTTTTTTCAATGAGAATAATAATAATTTCAATTTGATCCTTTTTCTTTTCATTTTTGTTTTTGCTTTTGCTTTTTTGTTAAAGTTTTTATAGTTTTTAATTTTATCTTTCAAATCAAGTTTATGATTTTTATTATTTTAATAATAATAGTAGCGATGGTAATGTTGAGAGGAGTGGGAGGAGGAAAGATAACAGTACTATTATTACTAATAATAATAATAATAATAATAATAATAATAATAATAATAATAATAATGTTGTTGTTGATGATGATGATAGTAATAATTATAGTAATAGTACTATAATATTATTAATAATACTACTAATAATAAGAATAATGATAAAAATAATAATTTATTATGATAGTAATAATGATAATAATAATAATACTAATTTTTAGTTTTTTCTAGGTTTAGCAAGATAAAACTTAAGAAGAAGAAAAACTCCCACGTAACTTTTTTTTTTAGCACCAATTATAAAATCTATCAACATCCTCTTAATTTAAATATTCACTTTACTAATTAATATAATACTTTCCCTGCTAACATTGTAGATTTTATTAAGGGGTTTACAACTTTAGTCAAAACAGAATAATACTCTGCTCCTCCACAACAGTCATCTTCATTTTATGGAGCACTAGCAGATTCTTCAGAATCTGAACTGACTGGTCCCGTAGAGAAAGCTAATATAATGACAACTTGGGCCATTTCTCATGGTGACGGGCACGACGCTAGTTGAGATAATAATCGAGTTTGTCGTGCTAAAAATATTGACTGGTCTGTGTAATTAAGGATTTCTGGAGAGCCAGTCTTGAACCGCCTGAGGTAATAATTGAGTTCTTCGTGCTAAGATTATTGACTGGTCTGTATAATTAAGGATTTCTGGAGAGCCAATCTTGAACCGCCTGAGGTAATAATTGAGTTTTTCGTGCTAAAAATCGTTGGCATAATTGTTGGTATTGGTAATGAAATAATCCCAACTAAGAATCCATGCAATTTTGAAGGAGTCGGCAAACATCAAAGTTGGTTCATACGAGAGTTCTTGCAGGAAATAATTAAATCGAAACCTTGTTTTGCTAATGCTGGAAAAAATAGAAACAAGAACAATTTATCGATTCTAGATGTTCCATGGGAGCAGTACAAAGAGGAATTAAACCACTATTTAGACTAGGACTGGATGTTCCATGGAGATGCTAGATCATTATTAGGAATCAATGAGTGAAACCCAGGAATAGGAGCAGCCTATTGTACCTGTTTTCCAAATTATATAGTAGCTCTAAATGACCCAGAATATGAATTGGATGGACAATACAAGAACAATCGAGTCAGCTATAAAAAAATGAATACAACAACAATAAATCCCAGAGGACAGACCATATTATTAGAAGCAAACTGTCACAGCCTTAGGCGCGAGGGCGTGCCAACGAGTCGCTGCTAGGCAGTGGCATCACGCAAGTGCGTGGTCGATATCGTGGGCGGCAGATTTCGGCAGCGAGTATAACGAGTGCGTACGAAAAGCTGGTTCATGCTTCGCACCATGCTAGACTTAGACGATGGACTGTCTAGGACTGTCTAAGACATCTTGAGTTGCATGTGAGGACTGGCAGTTTGGGAAATCAGTTTGGGCAGTTTGGTTTGTTGGGTGGCAGACCAAGGAAGTTACTTGTGGGCAGTTACGAGGCAGTTGGTTGTCTTTGGAAGTGGGCTGTCTAGAGGGAGTTAATCTATCATGGGGCAGTTTTTATGTGTAACTTCCATTGTATGTATGTGTATTACATAGGGCCTAAACAAGTGGGGTATGCAGATCGGATTGTGCATAGCACACTTACATTGTTATCGTGTATTCCCTTTGTTGATGGATTGATAAAGGTTAGGTTGTTTCCTGTAAATTGCTTGTGTGATTATTGTGCTGTGTTGATCATTGGCTTATGTTCTTGATTGCCGAAATTGTTAAGAGTTATGGGGAAAACCTCTGGGTGTGTGAAACGCTTAGACTTTAGGCAAACACGAGTGTCTTGGGAGGAAGGTTGAGTCTAGTAACAGGACTAGACTCCGCGCAGGGATTAAGATTGCGATGAAAAATTATCCCTGTGACAAGTAGTATCAGAGCTTTGGCTCGTTCTGTTCGTTAAAGTTGTTGTTTGATGTCCAATGCCATCAGGCATGGAGGCAATTCGTGAGAGACTCTCTCAGGTTGAAACTGTTTTGGGTCCCTTGGCCGAAAATGAAACTCAGAGTGTGAATGACAGACTTGCGTATGATGTGGAAATGGCAGAGAGGGTTGCGAGGCAGTATATGGATGCGGCAGAGGTAAGTAGCAAGATACAGATTCTGGAGGGGGAGATTGCGGTGTTGAAAAAGGCAGTAGTGTCTACCCCCACGGGTGATGGCTCGTCCAAACCCAGAGTACCAGAACCTAAGTCATTCTGTGGTGCAAGAAGTTCCAAAGAGTTGGAAAACTTTTTGTGGGACATGGAGCAATACTTCGGGGTGGCCAGGATTGGGGCTGACAAACAGATAAACATCACATCGATGTATCTGAGCGGTGACGCGAAGCTGTGGTGGAGGACTCGGATCAAGGATGATCTGAATGCTGGGCGTCCTCAAATTGAAACTTGGGATCGGTTGAAACAAGAGTTGAAAGAACAATTCTTGCCGAACAACACTTCTTTGCTGGCTAGAGAAGATTTGAAGAAATTGAAGCAAGACAAATCGGTAAGGGATTGCGTCAAAGATTTCAGTTCTTTGATCCTCGACATAGAGAACATGTTGGAGGAAGATAAATTGTTCAACTTCATGTCGGGTTCCGGCCCGGGCACGTGGAGTTGCGGAGGCAAAATGTCAAAGACTTACCGTCTGCCATTGCTGCCACAGATAGTTTGGTCGACTTCAAGACAGTGACGCAAGATGGTTCAACTGTTATCCCCTCGAAATTCAAGACTAGGGATAAGAGGGATGAAAAGAGGAAGAAGAAGAACTTCGGTGGGGGAGGATACAAGCCTGGGTTTGACAAGGGAAAAGGAAAGCAGGCTGAAGTGCAACAAAGTAGAGACTCCAACAAGCCGAATGCAGGTTGTTTCATTTGCGATGGACCACACTATGCAAGAGAATGCCCGAAGAAGGAAAGGTTGAATGCAATTCTTATGGGTGACAGTGAACAAAAGGAGGCAGTCACGCACATCAACCCAATACGTGTACTGAATTGCTTGATTGCTGAGATGCAGGATTCGGTGGCCGAATCCAGCCTTGTCAAAACTGACTTAGCACGGATTGATGTGTTGCGACAAGGTAAGTTGGGTGTTGGGGATGCTCTAATGTATGTTAAAATTAGAGTTAATGACAGGGAGATAGTTGCTATGTTGGATTCTGGTGCTACAAATACATTCGTTGCCAACAAGTTGGTGACACAGCTTGGGTTGCAATTGAGTAACAGCCAGACGTCGATGAAGGTAGTGAATGCTAAGGCGCAGAGGATACTGGGCATGGCCTATGGCGTGCCTGTGGTGCTGGATAAGTGGCAGGGAAAGCAGGATTTGCTAGTGGTGACGCTTGACGATTTCGACGTCATTCTTGGCTTAGACTTTCTGAAAAAAGCCAAGATTGCGTTGATTCCTCATTTGGATGGATTCTGCTTGCGAATGAGGTATGTCCCTGTTTTGTTCCTTGTTATAAGGCAGTGGTGGCTGAAAGTCGAAAGGAGGGGAGTAGCTTGGTTTCAACCATTGCGATCAGCAAGGCCTTGAAGAAGGATGGGGAAGTGTTCTTGGCAGTAACTGTGACTGAGTAGTCAGAACAGGTTGGGTTAGTGCCTGACGTTATTGCTAGGCTGTTGGAGGGGTATAGAGATGTGATGCCTCCAGAGTTACCGAAAAAGCTTCCACCAAGGCGTGCTGTTGATCACAAGATTGAACTTGTGCCTGGTGCGACACCACCGTCGCAGCCTCCGTATCGCATGTCCCTAAGGATATTGGGTGAGTTGAGAAAGCAGTTGACGCAGGATTTGTTCGACCGTCGAAAGCTTCATACGGTGCTCCTGTTTTGTTTCAGAAAAAGGCGGATGTTAGCTTGCGGATGTGTGTGGATTATCGCGCATTGAACAAAGTAATGATCAAGAACAAATACCCTGTGCCGCTGATTCAAAATTTGCTTGACAGATTGAGTGGGGCTTCTATTTTCACAAAGATGGACTTGAGGTCTGGATACTGGCAGGTTAGAGTTGCTGAGGGGGATGAGCACAAAACGACTTGCGTGACAAGGTATGGGTTATAAGAGTTTATAGTGATGCCGTTTGGCTTAACCAACGCTCCAGCTACTTTCTGTAATTTGATGAATGATGTGCTTTATGAGTTTTTGGATGAGTTTGTGGTCTTCTATCTAGACGATATTGTTATTTTTAGCCAATGTATGGATGAACATGTGGTGCACTTGGATAAGGTGCTGCGTAGACTAAAAGAACATGAATTGTTTGTGAAAAAGGAGAAGTGTGAGTTTGCTAGTTCCGAGATCACATTCTTGGGGCATTTGATGAGTTTTGGGCAGGTTCGGATGGATCCGAAGAAGGTGCAGGCTATATGGGATTGGGCAGCCCCGTCGTATCTACATATCATCTGATAATTAAATTCTTACATTATTATTTTTCCTGTAGAATTGTGTCAGTGCAATTGATAGCACACATGTTCGTATCTACATATCATCTGATAATTAAATTCTATTTATTGAAAGAAAAGGTGTATAGATACAAAATGTCATGGCTGCTTGTAGTTTCAACATGCAATACACGTTTGTGTGGGCAGGATTGGAAGACAGAGCACACGATACGCGTATTTTTCTTGAGGCTATTGATAGTAGTAGTATAAAATTTTCAAAACCACCGGAAGGTTGTGATTTGATATTAAATTGAAAAGCTGATAATTGAAGTTAGATAATATTCTTTTTTAGTTATTGAAAAAAATTAGCATGTTGTTCTTATTTGCAGGCAAATACTATTTGGTTGATGTCGGATATCTCAATGAGTATAAGTGTTTAGGTCTTTATAAAGACGAGAGGTATCACTTACAAGATTTTAGGCGTCGTGTACAACCAAGTGGTCAGGAATAAATGTTTAATCGTGCATACTCATCACTACGTAACGTGATAAAGCGTTCTTTTGGGATATGGAAATAGAGGTGGAGAATTTTACAAAGCATGTCTGCTTATCCATATAAAACGCAAGTTGATATTGTAGTTGCATCAATGGCACTACATAACTATATTAGAAAGAAATTGCAAGATGATGAGGTTTTTGTTGAATATGATCGCAATCCCAATTTTATTCAGGATGACTTTTTACCTGATATTGTAGCTCACTCAAATAGTCAATGATCACAAAAGCCTTCACGTATGGATTTTGTATGCGATAGAATTGCAAATGGTTTAATGAGACAATAAAAGAAAAACATAATGTACAAGGATTATTCATTTTGTTATATAATCAAAATTATTAATAAACAATATTTTGCAATTATATACATATATACACACATTAATTATATATGGATGTATATTCTTTTAAGTAATTTCACAATCAAACCTTAATATAAAAGACATTAATTAAACACATGCAACTATTTTTTGTTTAACCTTAAATTCAATCACAGTTGTAACCAAACACTAAAATTTTTTAAACAAACCACAACAAAATTAATTTTTATAAAACTGCTTTTTTGAAACCACAACCACAGAAACAACCATATTACCAAACACACATATTTTTACTGATATGTTCATTCCATTGTAGGATACAACCAACCAACCATATACAATTGTTTATTCCTATCAACCAAATTGTCGTCTGCATTGCTAATATCAGTAAACAAGACATTTTATGGCACCAATAGTGTTGTTCCCTATCAAGTGGCATTCCCTAAAAACTTTGGAGTTCCTGCCCTTCCAAACATACCATATGCTACTCCAAAAAGAACTGACCAAGGCGTTCCTTTATTAGTGCTCGCTGGAAACAAGATTATTAATTAGTCACGATATTAATTCTGCACCAAAAAAATTCCTCCTATCACTTGGCTCAACAAGGACTCGCCAAACATTTGTAGCTAGGGGATAGTTCTGTACAGCATGAAGAACAGATTCTAGTTCTAATGGGCAACTATGATGGTAAGGAGCTTCTGTAAGATGCCTCCTAGCCCGATTTGCATAAGTCATCAAACAGTCATGGGCAACTACTTGGAGAAAAGCTTTGATTCTCTCCGGGCCTTTCCATTGCCATATCAATTTCCATAGGGGCTCCAAGTAACAATGACTCCTCGTCGTAGATGCCTGCAGATCATAAGCAGACTGGAGTGTAAACAGACCACGAGGGCAGCTATGCCAATACAATAAATCAGTATCCATCGCACTGGAAGGGGGAGGATAGTTGGCCAGAACCATAACTACCTGCTGCATAAGGAGTACATGGGCAAATGAGTTCCATTTCCGCTGATTATCATGTACCATGTCTGCCACAATAGCATTCATTAGTCTCAATAATATCTTGCACTACATGGTCGATAATTTCAGAGCCACTGGAAGCTTACATAGTCGTTAACTTCAGGGTCTATGGGATTAGTCGAGATGCGCACAAGATAACCCGGACACCCACGTTAATCTAAAAAAATAATATCTTGCACTGCATGTTCTAATAACAACCCAAAACCTTCTAACTAGCTATCCCTCCAAAATCTAACACCCACTCTGCTCCCTGTGGACCAACCAGTACTCTCAAAAATCTGAGGCCACACCTTGCATATAGCCTTCTATAATAGCCTGCACTGAAAGAATCTAATCCTGAGACTTGACATGTTTATCCCGAAGAACCTTTGCCCAAAGACTAGTAGTATCATGAATAATACTCCATCCCAACTTCATAATAAAGCCTTGTTCATTGAGTGCATACTTCTAAGGCCTAAACCTCCTTCTAGCTTAGGTTGACATAGAGTTTTCCAATTAAAGAGATGAACTTTACCTCTGTCATCATCACGTTCCCATATAGAACTACGACACCTTTTTTCAATCTCATAGCATAGAGGTTTTGGAAGTATTGAAGATTGCATAGGAGATAAAGGTATTGTTGCAGGCACTGATTTGCATAGCGTAATTCTCCC
Source organism: Populus deltoides (assembly GCA_015852605.2). Classification (NCBI taxonomy): domain Eukaryota; kingdom Viridiplantae; phylum Streptophyta; class Magnoliopsida; order Malpighiales; family Salicaceae; genus Populus; species Populus deltoides. Next base: position 24,714,537 of record CM027570.2, on the reverse strand, counting down.
CGCTAATGACAGATTAGTAGATTTCCAACTGGCCAACTTTTTACTCATATTCTCATATATGTGTGCTTGGCAATTCTCTGGTGTAAGAGCGGAACTCCCAAATAATTGCCCGGGTCATTGCTAATAGAAAAACCACTAGCACGACTAATAGATTTTGCTAGGGTGGGAGAAACATTCTTAGATAAAAAAAATTCTAGTTTTGCAAACACTCATTTTCTGCCTCGAAACATCACAAAATAAGTTCAAACAGTGTAATACTCGATTCATCTAAACTTCAATAGCTTCTATAAATAGTAACATGTCATCCCCGATGCAAAAATGGGAGATATTAGGGCCTCTCCTACTGACTTTAAAGGGTTTCCAAGAACCACATTCAACCTCTTTACTGATAAGCTGAGATAGTCTCTCTAAACACAACACAAAAATGTATGGGGAGAGAGGATCTCCTTGTCTAATCCCTCTCGATAGAGTGAGATTCAGATATGGGTTTAATTCGTTCCATAGAACTCTTAAGAAAGCTGATTCAATACACTTCATCACAAGATCAACTAACTGAGTAAGAAAACCAGCATCCATCAAAGTATCTCTGATGAAATCCAATCTAAAACTATCATAAGCCTTTTCTAGGTCCATTTTAATTGCCATATAACCTTTTCTCCCTTTAAAATTTCTCATAGAATGGATTACTTCCTGAGCCACCACTATATTATCAAGTAATATGTCTTCCAGGCAAAAAGCTACTCCAATTAATAGAGATCAGTTTTGGCATCAGGAATTTAAGGTGATTAACCAGAAGTTTCTTCAGGATTTTGAAATTGACATTGCATAGGCCTATAGGCCGAAACTGGTACAGATACTCTGGTTTCAGCACCTTTGGAATTAAAACCAGGGATGTCTGGTTAATCTTAGATACATCAGTTTTTCCTTCAATAACATTTTTGATAAAGTTGCAAACAGCAGCCCACTATATTACATTGAGTTTGATAAAAATAAGGTTGACAATTGTTTGGAACTGGAGCTTTAAAAGGTTTCATATCAAACAATGCCTCCTTATCTGTGACTGAATCTAGCAGATGATCTCTACTCACCTGGTCAATAACTGGAAAGACTCCTTGAACAGGAAAACTTTGATTTGTCCCCTCTTCTCTAGAAAAAGTTTTTGATAAAACTCTACAGCCATATTTTTTAGATTGTCTTCATCTCATACCCATTAATTGTTAGTATCCTTCAGACATCTAATTATGTTCTTCTGACCCCTAATGACTACTTTCGTATGGAAATACTACGAGTTTTTATCGCTGAAAGAAATCCATTGGCATCTAGATTTCTGATACCAAAAGATTTCCTCCAGAGTTAAAATCTGAGTGTATTCCTTTGTCAAGTCTAATTCTAACCTATGCAAGAATTGATTCCTTCCACCATTTAAGGCCTTCTGAAAACCCCTCAAGTATTGCAAGCACTTTTTTTCCGTTAAAAAATATTGCCAAAAACCTTAGGGTTCCACTCCTTTAACTTGATTGTGAAGTCATTGAGTGAGGTCACTAAATCCAAGTTTCCCTACCCACTGTCATGCACAAAGGTAGAAAAGGTTGCATGTGATGTCCAGGCTGCTTCGAATAGGAAAGGACAACATGTTGTTTAGAAATCCATGTATTTGGTGTAGAGCTTTGCAAGGATAGGATGATGATCTGATTTAACTCTTGGCAGCACCTTAATACACATGTCTGAAAATTTCAACTTCAGTGGTTGATTCACAAGTCCTTTATCAAGCCTCTCAAAGTCTCTAATATACCATCTACTTTCTTATCCTCTCCATGTAAACTTTGGACCACCACTTTCTAAATCCATCAAACCACAATCCTGAACCCAATTGCAGAAATGAAAGCACCTTCTCATATTAACAGGAGCCCCTTCAATCTTCTCGGTAGCTGTTAAGATTTCATTAAAATCTCCTATAACCATCTAAGACAAGGATATGTGTTGCGCCAAAGCTCTAACCTCTTCGAAGCATTCTCGCTTAAGATGGTCTTTTAGGTTGACATAAATCACAGAACATAACCAAGGTGAACTTCCTCCTTCATCTACCAGGATGTGAATCAAATGTCTAGATGATTTTGGCACTTTTATATCAACTTTGATTTTACTCCACAGTAACCAAATACCCCCAGATTTACTTTTCGCTTTTACTCGAAAACTATCAAATTTTAGTTTCTCAACTATTTTCTCTGCAGCCCGACCACTAATTCTTGATTCAGCTATTGCTATAATATCAACCCCATATGTTTTCTTAAAATCATGAATAATAAAGCAGACGAAACTTTTACTTCCTACCCCTCTACAATTATAGTAAAACACACTCATTAAAATAACATTTAGAGAAGAAAAAAAACCTTGTGCATCCTCTTCATGGAGAAGAAGTTAACTCGCAGAATGTCTGATGGTATCCTCTTGTGAGAAACCTTCCTCATTATCCTCCTCATTGATTAGAATTCTACTAACTTCTTTTACTGCCATAGGATCAGTGTCTGTCTGGTGGTCGAGGAGCATGACAAATATTGAACTCTTGTGTCTGCCCACCTTGCATATGTCCTTCTCCATCACAAATGTTAGTGTTGGCTGCAACATCTACTTTAGCCAAACCTAGACCGACAATGTTTGTGGTATTTGTTACCACTTGTTCACGGGCTTGGACCTTTTTCTTAGCCGTCTTCACCAGAGAAAGAAGTTCATCTATGCTGTGGCCCGCATATTTTCCCTTCAAGGCCTCTCTTCCACTACTTTGGGCATGGGATCCAGTTATAACATCTTTTTTAATAGATTACTTATTGTCTAGATTCTTTCTCATGCTAAGTACCTTGGTGCATCTGACATACCAGCAATAGATTTCCCTTTGCTATTAATATTTATTTCCTTAGTTGACCCATCACCACAGAAAACTCAGCCAAATTGCAAGTTCGAAGAACGCTGTATATCCATTCTAAATTGTTCTATACAACAACGCCCAAGAAGAAGAAACTTCCTTTGCCGAGTAGTAGTTTTGCCAAGCAAGAAAACCTTGGGGAGAAGAACAGAAACTGGAAAGCTGTCATCTATGGGGAATTCTCGCTTCTGAGAAAGTGTTTGCAAACGTAGTATAGAATCTAGTCTCTTGACTTTGCAGATCTCTCCTAACTTGGTCATTGGAATCTGTGGAATATGGATCACAGAGACATACAACGGATCAATGATAAATCAACTGCACTATCACGTTTGATCCTTGCAGATATTTGGAGAAAGGAAATAGATGGCTATACCGGAACCAAACACCAAAAGCAAATCCTCTGTTGCGACGAATTTTCCCCCTGCTCAAAGAATACCACCAGAGAGTGTTCTGCAGGGGAAAACATCATCATACCCGAACAGCCTTGCATGGAAAGTAAATACTAGGGCAAGAATTCAGAGGGGCACCTATCTAGGAACAACTGCTATTGTAGATACAATCAGTAGATGTGGATCTAGGAACTTCGAAAGTTCTTGCAAAGGATTATTATACTAGGGGTTTTGTAAATGGTTGATTTCCCCACATTGGAGTATTTGCAACATGCTTCATGCAGATGGCTTCCAGTACCAAATTTGATTTAATGGGCAAGTTCAAATTGCTGTTCAGAAACTAAAAAAACATCTCTTGGGAAATTGTGGGCTCCTAGTACTCGCCAAACTGTAAATGGCATCTAGTGCAAAAAGATACAACCATGCCAAAATTTAAAATTGTGGAAACGTGCCAACGAACAAATCTAAAAGATCTTCAGCTATCACACAAAAGCAAAGCAATGAAAAATCCTTTTCTTATTTCTTTTCCTTTTATTTTTGTGGGTGATGGACATATGCTGAAGAGAGATGATGAACAGGATATAGTAATGACATAGAACCAATGTTTACCTGTGCATATGCTGGGTAACTTCCTCAATTCTTTTTCTCATTCTATTCTCCTTTTTCGAAATAAAAAATAAAAAAACTGAACAAAATAAAATCCCACAAAATAAAGGCATCATCTATCCATCCATCGTGTTCACAAATTTCAATATGATGGTATATATAACTCGGGGGTGGAACAACTTTGCGGGAGTCCCTGGTATTTTCCCATTCAGATCCAGCAAACTCCAAAAAAAAACCCTCCAAAACAACCCCAAAATATTTGCTAAAAGAAACCCTCCCTAGTCACTACACTTCAGATATCCGCCTATTGTAGTAAATGCCACCCAAGCACAGAAACATCATAATCTGAGGACAAGAGAATCTGTGGATCCATCTCTTTCCAAGAACCAAAAAGTTTGCCGCAGTCATGATTCAGGCATTTCAATGTAACTTGTTTTGATCATAATCTGGATGTTTGGCAAAAGAAGGCATGAGTTATCAAACTTAAGTGGTACCCGAATTCCCATCTGGTTTTGGTTCTGTTCGGACATAGGTGAGACTGCGGGCAGAGGGGGAGACAACACTGCTGCCAGAGAATGCAGCACTACTCTCAGCCGGACTGCCCTGAGCATCTCGCTTCCACTGCAAACTTCTTGCACCAGGTTTCACATAGAGTCGAGGCCTAAATATAGGAGTGCCTCTTGGAAAAGGTGTTCTAGCAAACCTACCAGCAGCATATGAGGAGCCACGGGCAATGCGAGGCCATGTCATACCAGGACTAGCTTCTTGGTTGGAAGAGCTTCTCTTCATCACCTGTAGCACAAAAAATAATGTTAAGATGCCTATCAAATCTTGGAGTGGACCCCTAAGACAGTAATAAAATGTGCATCAGTTCCAACAAATTTCACATCAAAGCTAAATCCTAGCTGCCATTTTTTCAAGTTTAAATGAACACATGCTTTAAGTTCTGATTGCTCTGTATAGAAAATAAGAAGCTCCCTTGTTATCAATAAGAATAAAAAACGGAGAATTGAAAATACCAGTTTAGATTCTTCATCTACAAAATGGCATGCATGACTCTACCTACTCAGACCATGAGATTTCTGTGAAACAACTTCTCACCGCACAATAACCATTTACCAGGAAAAAAAAAACTGTTAAAATCATCTAGAAATCCCAGAAATCAGGAGAGCTCAAACTTGATAGCTCGGTGTGTGCTTGCAAAAGAACTGAGGCCTTTCAAAAATATATGTAACTGAACAAATCTCGACAGTTTCCCTCAACTTTCCATCATGGAGTCATTCCATATACTTTTGCAATACTTTTCATTTACGAATGCATGCATGCACACAGGCAAGTGCAAGCACTCACGCACACAAGAAAGAGCATGCAAGAGTATAAAAGTAGCAAACCATTGTGCCTCCATGAAAACTTGCAAAACAGCTACTAAGCCACAGCCAATGAGGAGCAAATGCACATGACCATGGTTTGCTTTTTAGTTCTAAACATTTAACATGATAAAACTATCTTGCAGCTGATACAACCATTGATTTAACTTTTTCAAACTTCGGCAACCTTGCTATCTACCAAACCAATAAATGAAGTTGAAAAAAATAAAAAATAAAATGCACAAAACATCCTCCTCAACTGACAGGCATGCATCCAACAAAAGAACAGAGACACCAGAACTAATAGCAAATTAAGATGCCGTCTCTATTTTCATTACCTTGACAATCCGTGACATGAAAGAGGTGCCATCAAGAGATAACGCATTGTCAGCTGCCTCTTTCCGCATAAATTCCACATAAGCTGACCTGCATAATCATATTTCTCAGCCCCCTCGAAAAACAATTTCCAGAATTTGCTAAGGAAACAGATCAGAAGAATGTTAAACAACTCTCACCCTGTTGGTTGCCCTGTTGCTGCATCAGTGACTAGAACCACTTTAAGCACTTCACCAAACTTATTAAAATGCCGTGACAGACTGTCCTTTGTCGCAGCAAAATGAACCTGTGAAGACAGCAATGAAAATATGATCAGGATACAGCAATAACTACTCCTTCCAAGCTACAGCTTGATGCGCATCAGTACTTACATTGCTAACAAAAATGGTTCGAGAATCAGCATCCTCTAAGGGACGACCTGCGGTATATGAACCTGCAGAATCATCAAAAACAACCCCATCTAAATAGTTGGAAAAATGGCCATAAGAAACAAAAAATGACAGATATCAGAATGGCAACCATCTTGCAGTAGAGAAGCTTAAGATGATGTCAGTCATGAGAAACACCCAAAAGGGTAGAGCTCCAAAAGTTGCAACATCACTAACATAAACTGATTTTGTTTCCCATTTAAAAAAAAAAAAAAAAAAAAATAGATTCAATGACACTTAGAAAACACACATGAGAACTGACCAGATGCAGATGATGGAGGCTTCTGAGGTTCTTGCTGATTATCACCTGCAGGTTTTACCTGTTCATAACCACAGGAAACATTGTCAGCAGTCGATGCAAAGGAAGAATAATAAGTAATTTCATATGAAAAATAGCAAGAATAATAATGAACCCAGACAAACAAGACTGTCTTACATTTCCATTACTAACTGAGACAGGGTTGCTAATTTCCTTCATTAGCTGAGCACCAAAGCTCCCAGCACCTGCCTCGTTATCCTGAACTGATTTCAGAGTATCCATTACAGTATCCCTCGATTCTTGATAATGAGGTGGTCTCCAGGTATTTACATTCACAGAAATGTTCACTATCTTACGAGAAGTGTTCGCAGCTGAAACGGATTGATCCTGATCCTTGGCTACATTGTAGTTTGACATGAGTGAATCCTTACCCTTACTTCCCAAATATGTGCCAGTTTGAGAAACATCCATAACCCTATGACCCACAGGGCTGGAATCATCATAAACTTCATAATCAGACATCAAACCAGTAGTCAATCCAGCTTCATGCCCTGTCATATTCGTAGTCCCTGCATGTCCGCAGTACTTGCTTCTTTGAGGATAGTTTGGGTGGGTTTGTTCCTGAATTTCATTAAAATCTTCATATTCATCATCTTCAACAGCATGATCTCTAAATTCTGCAACTTGTTCAGTGATCAATGATGCATCCATGTCACGACCAAGCCGGTCAAACACACTTCCTGAAGATTTAACTTTTACTACATCTTCAGCAGCTTTCGCACAGCTTTTAGTACAGTAGCCATGGGATTTGGAACTCTTGCGATTGACTGAAGCCTCCTAGGATGATCAACCAATGATGTGTCTTCAGTGGATGAAGACACCACTGAGCGAAGACGCTTCCGTGAGGGCTCTTTTTACCCTGCCAGATGGTCTCAAAGTTCTGACAGCATCTCTCACTGCAAACTGAAGCAGTCCCGAGGAGCACCACTGGTTGCTTGAGAAACTGCATCCCTCTGCTGAAATATTAGTGCATGCGAAATTTGATGATCAAAAAACAAGGCACTTGTTTTCATTAAAAAAAAAAGATGAATTTTGAGTTCTGAAATTATATTAAAAATTTTCAGCATAATGGTATCCGGTATTCACAACCAGATGAGTAGGAATGTCTATTGGTAACCCTACCACCAGCAATCACACATCATACATCCTCATATTTTAGGTAAGAAACATAATTCACCAGGTCTAAACCATAGGAAATTAGTTGATTTACTTTGTGTATGTTCACTTTAAAAATTGAAGTTATTTTATGAAGCAGAACCCTCTGCAGTATAGTGTGCAATAGAAGCAGTTCTACTATAGTCTTATAGGTTGAGTGAGGGGAAGAAAATCATGGCCTCAAGATTGTAACCAAAGCAGCATCATAAATCTCCTAATTTCCTAATGTCCTACAAAACATGAATATGTGTGGAGTTTTATACGATTTTAAAGAGCTTTAGTTTATATCATAAATCTCCTAATTTCTATTCTTGACTTCCCAAACACCTTGTTAATAACCATAAAGATAAAATAGAATCACTTAACTTTTAAGCCTTACTACCCAATCAAATGTGAAAGAAAAATTTAAAATCCTAACCTTCACATGTTGTTGCTCATCATGCCGACTCCTTTTCTGCTCTTGTGGGGGTTGGGGAGATGGAGATCTTCTTGCACGACTGGCTTTTCCATGAGTTTTTTCCTCTAGGTGAATGTTATCGACCACAGAGCTTCGAAGAGGAGGCGGCTGGTTCACGTCTCTCGCTACACCTTTCCATTCTCTTTTATGCCTGCCTCTACTTGAATTATCAGGCTTCACATTTTCAGGTTCTGAATCCAATTGATGAGATTCGTTACCCCCAGTCTGCTCTATCAGTGTGGGATTTGTTCTGGCCACTTCATCTGCGCGAGTCTCTGGAGGTTGTACATACATATCCAGATTTGTAGCCAGGTGATCCCATAGCCTGTTCAAAATTAAGTTAACTAGTGAAACAAATGGGAATAACTTAAAACAGAGTTGTCAACAAATATTTTTTTTTACAATATCAAATGTATCAAAAACAGGAATGGATCAAATTACCAAGATACAAAAGAATCACTGTCATCCCCCAAAAAAACATTCAATTCATTTCTTGCTTCTTCCTTATCCCTGCCATTTCTCAGCAAGACAATCACATATTCCTGCGAATGCAAAACTCTTATGAAACATTGTAGTGCTGAATCATTTAGAAACTCAAAATATTTATGGTTTAGGCATGGAAGAGCATCTTGTTAAATCCTCTGCTGAACCATGGAATCTCAGAATAATAGAGGTGTTTAAACATATTATAAAAAAAGCTTTTAAAGACCTAGCTAATAACCAACAGGTCTTTCACATGCTAAACACAGTATACGTAACAAAAGAACATCAAACTGGAACCAAACACCTAAACTGACGTTGGGTAGAACTTTCTGGACTAAACCTTTACAAACAATATACGAAGAAAGATACAGGTAGTTGCAGGCTACTCAAATTTATTGACAAAATTGCCCAAAATAATGCAGGAGCACTCCGGTCTTACAAATTATTTTTATTTTCTGAAATTATTATTAATTAATTTATTAAGAGTATTCACATGTGACTTTTAAAATATTTCCTTGGTGGTTAATTTTGTTGCATTGCAACCAAGACTAGTGAATCCTTTTCCTACAAAGATCTAGGGCTTTAACTGGCATAAATAGGCTGCGAGGATTATTTTCTATAGACTTTGTGTTCTGTTTATTTTTCAATCTACTCAGATTTTAGAGGTTTCTTGGTGAACCAAAAACCTTATTATTTGGATCCCAACTTGAATTTTATTATATTTTAGCCATCATCCAGCTGGAAGTGTAGTTTTCTACTGTTTTCCTCTTCTCAACCTACATCACAGAATTTCTCAAAGCATGACCTGTAACATACATCAATATCTCCAAAATACATAAGCATATTGGCTTCCCATTTAAAACCCCAGTCCAGGTCAAACTGTACATAATTCTAACCTAATAGCAAAGACCAAACCAAATAGAGATAATTACTCCCATAATCACACAAAAAAATAAAAGCAAAAGTAGCCTTGTATTTAAAAATAAAATAAAAATCTACTTGAACTCCATGTCCAATTTGAATTCAAATCCCACCGTGTACCTGAGCACCAATGAGCACAACATGATACCACAAACAAATTTATAACACTCCATTAATTCCATCTCACTTGATAGAGCCTGCTCAAATAATTGAACAATCCATATGAATAAGGGCAAGAAGCTCAAACAATCTCAAGTACAAATTCAAAATCCAACGTTTGTACTCTTGCCTTGCCTTTATTCACATTCATAAAGTACTGTCAGTTCTAGATTCTCTATGTAATAAAGAATTATAATAGCTCTGTAGCATGTTCAACAATAATGAGGCAAAATGCTATGAGCAAAGTCATTCATTTCAATCTTATCTTTCAGCAAAACACCAAATCCTTAGAAGTTTCCACAACCTAGACCTAACTACAAAAGATTTATTGTTTGGTGTTTAAATTCATTAACCAAAGCCCATGTAAAGAAATCAAACATCATAGCAAATAAAATATAAAAGCTCTCTATCCGCAGAGTTCCTTGCAGTGATCAGATATCAACCATCAACGAGACACCTAGCATCGTAATAGCTTCAGATGTTTGAACTGAAACATTCCTATAAACACCTAGAGGGTTAGATATCATTCAACAAACTATGCCCGCGTAAAATGAGGTCAATTTTTATAACTACTTGGCGCATGCCCCTCGCACAATTTTGCAAATTGTCCAGTACAAAAGCAAACAGCTCTCGACTACAATTGCACCATTTATCTTCTCACCAACACGCATCACCAATAACCTCACGATGTATGCCATATAACCAGGGACCTAAACAACTAAGAGAGAGCTCTACCGATTCTAAATCCTGCCAATTTCACCTCTCTTAATGTAGGTCCAGCAGCAGCATTCTCCACTACAGGCAAAGCCGCATGGTGAAATTCCACAGATACTTCACCAAAACAGTCCATTCAATAAACAGCATAAACTCAATTCAGCTTCAACTAAGCCTCAATCCCAAACTAGTCAGGATAAAATGAACCCCGCTATTTAATAAAAGGAAATGAACAATAGCACAATATCCAGACTCCAAAATTAGCCAGTCAAATTAAACCCTAAAGAAGAGAAAAAATTCACTAAAATACGAAATTCAAAAATTCAAATACACAAAAACAACGAAGATTGTTATCCATGTATATGCGTACCACAAGAACATCGTCAGTGTAATCGCCCATGAACTCCTTAAGCTTCTCGCTAACTCTATCTCTCAACAAAGCGGCCCCATCTTCACTAAAATTTACCCTAAATTTTTTATCCACGCTTCCCATCTCTCTCAATCAATCAAAAAATCAAAAACCCTAATTAAATTCTCCGGCAATAAAATCGCCTCCAAAAAAAACAATGATTGAAAATCTACGATTCTCAAAACACAAACCCTAAGTTCGCGGATTTAAGAGGCAATTGAAATTCTTCGAGATAAAAGAGATGATGATAAATGAGTTGAATGCGGAAGGGTTAAGATTTTCTCGGGAAAGTGAGAGAAAATTCTAGGATTTTGAGGTTTCATGGAAATAAACCCCCGAATTTTAATTTTCCGGGGTTAAGGTAGGGGTTGTGGATTTTACAGAGAGAAATAAATTTTCTAATTGCGATTCTGCGTTTGTCTATATATACCCACCGTCTCGCCAAGGATAAATAAAATTAAAAATAAAGGTGTTATTATTATTATTATTATTATTATTATATATAATAATAATAATAATAACACCTTTATTTTTAATACTAGTTACATCCCACGACGGCCAAGTGGTCAATTATTTTTTTACATTTAAAAAAAAATCAAGATCTAAAATGTTAGGTTTTTTTTAAAGTTATACCCAAGAGTTTTAGGTTTGGTTGCAACGCTTGACTCAAAAGTAATATTTATAATATTAATAATAACATTAAACTTGGGTTAACCCTTAGCATAAAAGTAACGGAATGCAATACAGATCCAATAGCATTGGACGTGTATGCTCCGCAAAGTCGTGTCATAAAAGTGTAATAATTAAATATATTAGTTAAAAAGAAAAATAAAGAAAAAAACCAACATGAAGAAAAAACTAATGAAGAAAAAGAAAAAAATATGAATTAACTATGTTAACCCTTCAAATCGGGTTAACCCGTCATACCTTGAATTCGCATCGGTGAAAGTTTGATAATTAAAAAGGAAAAAACAAATTAATGGGTTAACCCGAATTAACTGGGCTAACTTGTCAAACCAAAGTTAGCTTCACAATCGGAATCCGTGTCATGAAAGTTTGATAACTAAATAGAAAACAATTTAACATTAACAATTTAAATTAAACAAAAAAATAATTAAAAAAAAAAAAAAAGGCATAAGCCTTTTTTACTTTATGAACCGCGACCGCGGGATCCCAAAGGCATAAAAACAACAAAAAAATAAAAACTAAAGACATCGGTCGAGAACTACTTAGAAAAAATTTAATATTAATAAACTAAATTAATTAAATAAAATTAATTAAAAAGAAAAAAAAAACCTCTAAGAAGAAAAAAAACTAGATAGAAACAAATTTAACATTAACAAACTAAACTAAACCAAATGAATTAAAAGAAAAAAAGCAAAAAAATTACGGGTTAACTTTCGTCAAATTAGATTAACTCGTTAAATCTGGGATTCGTGTCATTAATGTCTGGTAACTAAATAAAAAAAAGTGAAAATTAAAAAACTGAACCAAAAAAAAAAAAATTAATTAAAACCAAAAAATCCGGTTAACTCGTCAAACTATGTTAACCGATTAAACCCGGGGATTTGTGTCATGAAAGTCCGATAACTAAATAAAAAAATTAATATTAACAAACTAAATTAAACAAAAACAATTTATGAAAATAAAAAAAACCCACAAAAAAATTGACTGGTCAACCCATAATTAACGGTTTCACCCGTGGAAACAAAGGTTAACCCGTGAAACTTCGGGATATGTGTCATGAAAGTTTGATAACTAAATAGAAAAAAATAGTATTAACAAACTAAATTAAATGAAAAAAATTAATTAAAAAACAAAAAAAATTCTTGGTTAACTTATCAAACCAAAGTTAACCCGTTAAATCCGGAAAACGTGTCATGAAAGTCCGATAACTAAATAAAAAATTTAATATTAATAAACTAAATTAAATTAAATTAAACAAAAAATTTTGTTAAAAGAAAAAAACAAAGAAATAAGCAAAAAAATAATCCCGAAAGGCATAAAAAAAGCTAAAAAAATAAAACAACTTAAAAAAACCTAAAGTATCAGTGTTTTATTGTGGTACTTCCGGTGGCGATCCACAATAAAACACTAATCTCTTTAGTATATGTTACAATTAATTAAAAAAGAAAAAAGCAAAAAAAGAATTAAGTTAACTCGTCAAACCCGAGATCCCAGTGTAATGAAAATCGATAACTAAATAAAAAAATTAACAGGAACATAAAAAAAAATTCATTAAAAGAAAAAACACAAAAAAAAAAAACAAAAAACCATAAAGGCTAGAAAACAGAAAAAAAAAAAAGAGAAAAAAGAAGAAGAAGACAGCTCAGCTTTCATTGGACTTGTACGTTGAAACATCGAAGCGATTTTAGTTTATTGTCAATTAACAAACTAAACTAAACAAAAAAATTAATTAAAAGAAAAAAATTCAAGTTAACTTCGCTAAACCGGGTTAACCCGTTAAACCGGGATTAGTGTCATGAAAGTTTGATTACTAAATAAAAAAAATTAACATTAACAAACTAAATTAAATTAAAAAAATTATTAAAATAAAAAAACAAAAAAAATTGATGACCGTGAAACCGAGTTAACTGTGAAACTTGAAATATGTGTCATTAAAGTCTAATAACTAAATAAAAAAGAAATTTAACATTAACAAATTAAAGTAAACGAAAAAATTTAATTAAAAGAAAAAAGCAAAAAAATTCTGGTTAACTTTGGTCAAACCATGTTAACTTGTTAAACCGGGATCCATGTCATGAAAGTCCGATAACTGAATAAAAAAAATTTAAGATTAACAAAAAAATTATTAAAACACAAAAAAAAAAAAACACTCTAAAAAGTGTAAAAAAAAAAAACAGCTCATCTTTTACTAAATAGAAAGAAATTTAACATTAACAAACTAAAGTAAACAAAAAAATTTATTAAAAAGAAAAAAACAAAAAAAAATTATGGGTTAACTTCTCAAATCATGTTAACCTATTAAACCCGGATCCGTGTCATGAAAGTCTGATAACTGAATAAAAAAAAATTTAACACTAACAAAAAAAATTATTAAAAAAACTCTAAAAACGTAAAAAAAAAAAAAAAAAAAAAAGGGGCTCATTTTTACTTTAGACTGTATCTTCATGCAATCCATAGTAAAAAAATAAGTCATTTTAATTATAGTTTAATATATATAAATAACACTAAATGGGCTTAGTTTTCACAATATCAGGTAAATTACTCTATAAGCATTCGATGGTTTAATTATTTTTTTCATTTTTACTAATTTTTTAATATTGTAATTTGCAGCATGAGTCGAATAGATTTTGAAAATCAACAAAATAATAATAATACCTCTATATATATTAAAGCATAAAAGTAATTATTATCGCAAAACTCTTTTTTTTTAATTCATGTTAACGTTTTCCAAACCCACAACTCAACAATAGTCGTTTCTCTCACCACGAGTCCCCACCAAATATTTCGTAAGAAATCACATAAAAATCCCAGCTTTTCTTTTCTCTCACCCGGAAGCAAACACTTAATCAGAGCAAGGTCAATTCAAAGCATAGAGATTGTTGATGGTGAAATTGGATCTACCAGGTTTTTATGGTGGAACTGTGCAAAACTTTGGAGAAGGATTAATGGTGGAGCTGGACTTGGTACAATCAACCGGCTATTACAATCAACCAAACTTAAGAGTGTGTTAGTATTGTAGATTTAACTACTGCTATTACATCATAAAATAAATAATAATAATATCAAATATTTTTTATTGTTCCATTAAACTATATGCAATTTTATAACATACCAAATCTATCTAATAAAGACTAGATTTTTTATGGTTTCTTAAGCCGCAACAACATCGGGTAAGATATCATCAAGAACAAAATCGAGGTTGCGATCAAATTACGCAAATACTATGTCATCAAGCGATCTCCTTCTAATTTTTGAATAAAACACAATTAAAAATAAAAATAAAATTGAATTTTTTAACTGGGTCGGACAGCAAGAACAAAATTGGGATTGCGATCAAATTCGCAAATGTTACGTCATCAAACGATCTCCTTCTAATTTTTTTAAATAAAACACAATTAAAAAATATAAAAATTAAAAAAAATTAAGCTGGATCGAACTCGGTTCAATGTATTTAGCTTTGGGCCGGATCAGGCCGACCGGAACGTGATGACTCCCTTGTTCACTCCCTCCTCAACGTACAAAACACAGCATGATAAAAAGCATGAAAAAAATTGCTTAAGAACCTATGGTTAAACCTTATTTTTAGTGGGTTCCATGAGTCAAACCCACATGATTTCCTTATAACTAAATTTTTAAGCCCTTGGCTTAAGGGCTTAGTTGTGATTTCCATAAGGTTTTTTTTTTATTATTGTTATTTAGTTATAAAGTGCTTTTCAGTTTTTGCACATAAAAAACAACTTTGTTATCGCCGCTACTTTCAAGCGGTGCATGCGGCTGACAACGATGGTTGAAATTAAGCCTTCGCACATCATTTGATACATCGTTTTTTTCTTTATTTTCCTTCTCCTTCTTCTTTGAATTACATGATGGCCATGCAAAAATTATATCATCCATTCAATTTTTTTTTTTTTTTGATTCAAATCATTCTTCTCTTAATTGCAATTATTTTATTTACATTGAATAGTTATAATTGGATTTTATTTTCAATTTCATCCCTATTTGTTTGATTTTGTTTTTTTTTAACAAATTTGGTCCAAAATTTTTTTAATTGCTATTTTTTTACTTTTCAATCATTTTCTTGATTTATTTTTTTTCTTCAATTCCATCCTTGAGAATTTCTTCTTATTGATTTTTTATGTCAAGTATGGTGCCAATTCTTTTAAATGTTATTTTTTAATCATTTTCTTAATTGATTTATTTTTAATTTCATCCCTAAATATTTAATTTCATTTAAATTTCCCCTTTACATTTAATTTCATTTTTTTTTAAGTTGACTTTATTCTTAATTCTTTTAATTGCTATTTGTTTTGTTTTGTTTTGTTTTTCCCTCAATTTCATCCCTGAATATTTGTTTGGTTAAGAATCTTGCTTCTTTCTTTTTGAGTTTGCCTTTAATGAGGTCACTCCGGTCTTATGACCTTAGTCATAGATTTGAAAGATAAACCCAAGTCAACTTTGGTCTTTTTTTAAATTATTTTTTTCAAATATTTTTTTATAGTGTTGTTTTTGTTATGCTATTTATGGGTCATCCCAATTTCATGTCGAAGATCATGTGTTTAATTTGTTCACTTGGGTTGGTTGTCGGTTCACTAAGGTTTTTTTATATTTTTTTATATGTTTTTATAATATCAGCATGTGTCCATTCCTTATTATTTTTTCTAATGTGTTGGCATTTTTTAATATTTTTTTATGGTATGGGTTTATTCGTTAGTATTTTATTTATTTATTGTTTAAATCATGAGTTTTTTAAGGTGGATTTATCTTTTATTTATTTAAATAGAACATTTAAGTAAATATAATCGGTAAATATCTTATCTTCCGTTTCTTTCTTGGTTATTGTTAATCCGAGTTATTTTTATTTACATAAATAGTTATTGATTTATTTAGTTTGATAATTGCATGGACTTTTCAAATGATACTTTTAATTTTTTAATGTAAAAAATACATTGGAAAAAAATATTATTTTTCTTTACATTTCTGATAGTTTTTCCTTCTTTTTTCTTTACACTTTTCAAATGATATTTTTAAAAATATATATATATAACATGCATATCTGATAGTTTTTCCTTCTTTTTCTTTACTTCTTTTTGGAAAAAAATATTATATTTTTATTCTTTACACTTAGCCTATTTATACCATTTTTTGTTCATTTTTATATTTTGTTTTTGCAAATTTTTTTAATTTTTTTTCTTTACACTTTTTTTTTTTGGAAATTTATTCTATCGGACTAAAAAATGATGTTTTCTTTCAGAGCAATTACATTATTGTTTTATTTTTTGGCTACGTTAAAAATTAGTTTAAGGTCGTACATTTTTATTAATGCATATGATTTTTATTATATTCTATCTGGACTAAAAAAATGGTGTTTGCGTCAATACAAAGGACCCAAGCCGAAATGGATCCAATACGAACCCAAGAGCATTGGGTTGAGGAGGACCCAATGTTCTTGGGTCTTATGTTTCTAAATATTACCATATTACCATTTTTCTTATAAATATTATTATTTTTATTATAATTAAAAATATTATTATTTGTATTATACAAATTATTATTTTATTATAATTAATATTATTAATAAAATAATTAATAAATTTGAAAACAAATATTATTATTATCATTAATAATTTTTTAAAAAAAACTATTATTACTATTAAAGAAAAACCATCATTTTTTTAAATATTAAAAAATATAATTCAAAGTATTCATAAAAAAATACAATTATTTTTCTTATAATTCAAAATATTTATATCAAAAATATTATTATTTGTGTTATAAATATTCTTGGGTTTCTTAATATAATTATTTGTGTTATAAATATTATTATTTTTATTATAATTCTAAATATTCATCTCAAAAATATAATTATTTGTGTTATAAATATTCTTGAGTTTCTTAATACAATTATTTGTGTTATAAATATAATTATTTTATGATAATTCTAAATATTCATATAAAAAAATATAAATATTTGTGTTATAAATATTTTTGGTTTCTAAATATAATAATTTTTGGTATAAATATTATTTTTTATTATAATTCTCTTGGGTTGCTCTTTGTTCCAAGCATCATGATCCATACGCTTGGGTCCCTCGCATCAGGACCCAAGTTTCTTAGGTTATGGGTATGGAGCCAATTGATTTGGATCATTGTTTGGGATCTAATGCTTCTTGAGTCTTGAGTTTTTAAATATTATCATCTATCTTATAAATATTATTATTTTTATTATAATTAAAAATATTATTATTTATATTATACATATTATTATCCTTTACTGAGAAAATTAATATCGACAGTTTTAAGCACAAATGATAGTAACAAAATCTTCCACACTGGACACTCCTGAAAGTAAAGAATAAATGACCTGAAACAGAACTTCTATCTGCACAAAGTTTGCCAAGTAAAACCACAGGCAGATCCCAACGGTAGCAAAATGGAAGTTATTGGCTTTCTCCGGCGTTGAGTCGAGGGAGCGTTGAACAAGCGAAAGGGAACTGCAAGTGTAATTAGGGTTCCAAATGCCATTTGGCTCCCCACTTGAAATGGACTCCTGAAACAAATAACCAGGAAGCATTTCCCAGGCATCTGGTATGATTGTAACCAAGGTGGAGGAGAGAGTATACAGCGAAAATTAAAAAAAAATTCATCTGTTACTAAAATAATTATCTGGATTAAATAATAGTATGTTTATATCTGCATCCGAATAATTTCGTGTTGTTCTTAGTGTTCATTATTTCTTTATTAATTTTTAAATTTAAATCCGAGGTCAACACAAAAGAATTTATTAAAATCTTGTAAATGATAGAGGGAGTGTTTTTAATATCATATTAAAGAAGATTTAATCTTGGTTGATATTCAACTAGCATGAAAATACCTATTATTATTAAAAAATACTTTAATATATGCTTAAAAGTTCATTTTGTATTGTAGTAGCGATTATTTTAGCTTGAAAATATATCAAGATAATATTTTTTTTATTTTTCAAAATTTATTTTTATATCGAATATCAAAATCTGGAAACATATAAATAAAAATTAATTTAAAATAAAAATAATAATTTTTTTCAAAGAATTTTAAAATACACAAAAACTAAATAGACTCTTAATCCTTTTTGTCTATTTCATTTCATATTATTTTATTTTTATTTATTTTAATAAATAGAAAGTGTAACCAAAATAAGTAAATAGTAAGGGTGTTCAAAAAGTCGACCAACCCGATTAAACCTGAAAAAACCAAAAAAAATTAGCTTGAAAAAATCAAACCGATAGAAAAAACCCGAGATAAATCGATTAAAAAATTAAAAAAATCACCCGATCGGTTCGGTTACTGGTTTTAAAAGCTTAAACCGTTTAGACAAAACCAAAATCAAACCAATCTAATTGAATCTAAATAACTTAAAAAAGTATAAAAGAAACATTCTAAACCTAAGACCTAACCCTAAATCATTTTATCTCTTTCTCTCTTTCCAGTTGCCCCCTCCCACTTTTCTCCCTTTCCCCTTCCCCTTTCCTCCTTTCCAGCTGCCTTCCTCCTCCCTGCCTCACTCCTTCTCCTATATGCTCTTCTCTCTTTTTTTCTCTCGTAATTTAACATTAAATCTTATTTTTTTAAGTTTTGGTATTTGATGCAACATCTCTCCACCTTCTCCTATAATCACTATCTGCTCTCTGGTTTCTCATATGGCAAGTGCCCTTCACAACCTTTACTTCCTTCCTTACAATCAACCACCAACAATGGTGGTTTATGCTATAGATAATAATCCCTTATTTAATTGGTTTCTAGGTTTTCTACTTTTTAATGCTAAAAACCAACTTGAATCGAACAAAATCTGTTTTAGCTTGAACCAGTTCTCGATTCAGTGGAGTTATATTAATAAGGATTATTATTTTTCAGTTGTTAAAAGTTTTGGGTTAAAAGCGGACCAAGCCGGATCATGAACAATCCTAGTAAATTGGATGGAAAGTGTTTTTTTTTTACTGCATTTTTTAGAATAAGATATTATTAAATGAATTGTTTTTAATACCACGGGGATTGATTAATTATATAAAGACAGAAGCGCATCAAGGGAGACTCTGGTTTCTTTCTTCTAAGACGGTTCCCCATCCGATCAGTAAGATCCTGCCACGCATACCTTCTCTGTATAACCCTAGCACGTGCGATATTTACTCTGCCCACGTATATACACCACCTCGACCTTCTTGTTCCTGCCCTGCCACATTTCCTGTTTCTTTTATGGGTCTCTCTATTCAAACTCTGTATT
Organism: Populus deltoides; assembly: GCA_015852605.2. Lineage (NCBI taxonomy): Eukaryota > Viridiplantae > Streptophyta > Magnoliopsida > Malpighiales > Salicaceae > Populus > Populus deltoides. Next base: position 24,694,930 of record CM027570.2, on the reverse strand, counting down.
CTCATATGATTTTTACATAATGTTAAGTAAAGTATTATCTCTTTGCGTGTTCCATTACAGGATGCCCATATCTGAATTGTGTTTGTATTTTGATGTTTTAAGGTGAGCTTTGCGGATTTAACATTTTCCTTTTGGTTTTGTTGTTACATGGGGGTTGAGGAGTAACCTCTGAGTGGCTCTGTTTTTGGATTTGGAGTCACTAGAGGTAGCGGCTTGAGAAATTATCTTCACTGTGGAAGGTAAAGAGAGTTCTTGAATTTTTGTCACACTCTTGAAACTAGTAATGAAGTCTTTGGATTTCCAGCACTCTTAGTTGAATTTGGTGAAAGCAACTTTAATTTATGTGACGACATTTGTTGATAGTGCGTAAATACTGCTGAATTTGAGCTGCTGTTTTGGTTGATATAGGTTCTAACTTCTGAGTCTCTGACGTCTCTCTCTCTCTCTCTCTCTCTGGTTCAGGTACTCGTATACTCGTATCAGGTTTAGGCAGTCGTTAGCTTACCGTGGCGGTTCTTGAACTGTTTTTCGCCAATTGCATTCATAGGATCGAGTGTCACTACTTACACCGGCTTAAAGAAATGACAGTTCTTTATAAAGTTGTTTTGACTTCCAGGTTTTGTGGGTTGTGCATTGTTGTTGATGACCATAAAACCAATTTTATAAGACTCGTGGCTAGTTGGGTAGCCTTTATTTAATGCATTTACTTTTCTTTTCATGTGATGGTGGCGAGTAGAGATACTTGAATAGATACTTGATTTGAGGTAATGTTGGTTTTCCTTGATAATATATATTGTAATGAAATAATAAATAAATAAATAATTTGAGGGTTTCTAGAATTTTTTCAGGATAAATTTAGAGTTGTTTAGGGTTTATTATTTGAAAATATAATCTTTTTAACTTTGAATAATTTTTAAGGTTAAGTTGTTTGAAACCCACAAGTCATGCAATTATTTAGCACCCAGCGTTAATCCATGAATCACCAATAAAGAAGTTTCATAAATCTTTATTTAAGAGAGAGATTGATTAATTTATATTTGAATTCTCAATTACATAAGATCGGTCTGTCATCCCAGCACGTGTGTCACCGTCCTTTAAATATTAAAAAAAGTCATTAGTGGTTGTGACTTAACTTTTTTAATGGCCAGGTTTCTGATTGTAATTAATATCCCTTTCATCAATAATGTTACGATTTAACATTACAGCATGGAGCATATACATCATGTTAATTTTGTTTTCTTTCTCTACGTAATAGTCATTGATTTATTTGAATAAGATTTGAAAGCGCTTGTTCAAATCTCATTCCCTATAACCATGAATTTCTCGATCAGATTCTATTTGAGAGCAGATAAGACATTTTTATAAATTTATCTAAGGTGATGAATCCTCTCTTGATCACTTTCAAGAGTACCTTCAAATAGTTCATATTATACTCACTGCTCTTCTTTTATCTCAATTAAGATAACATATAGGGATCAAAGTAGCTAGCATTCTCCTTATCAAGATCTCTTAGTGATCCACCGAGTCCAGGGATCTCACATATGTCATGTGAGTCTTTCCGTAGGCGTGGATAATCTTTCCATGTAAGAATTCTCATCAGTCGGTTTAGTATACATATCTTATACCCAAGCACCTATATATTAGTTCTATGTATCCACTTATACCTCAATTATAAAACGATTGCTTCCTTTCATAAATAAAAAACATGATATGTATTAGTCTCTCGGCTATAATGGATGTCAATATTTAAAGTATCGACCAAAGCATTTTAGAAACAATGCTTTGATATAATAGATCTTATAATTATAACAACTTTATGTTTCATTCTAACATTTTATCCACGTTTTATCTTACTCTAGATTCATAAATCAAATGTTAGGGTTATTAATCTAACATTACATGAATATTAAAATAAATTAAGTTTTTATTAATAATAAATATATATTTACCCACGAGTATAATATTATCACGTATAACCAACCAAGTGGTTCCAATGCATGTTAAACTAACGGGTGTCGTTTGGGGTGAGCAGACAATTGACTCGAAATGTATACATGCGGTCTAGGCTAAAGTGTGTTTGGGTATTGTGTTAGCTTTTGTGGTTGTGATTTAGAAAAATAAGTTTAAAATCACTTTTATTTGTGAATAGTTTTGTTAAAATATGTATTTGGTTAAAACCTTGGTTTAAGTTGTTATCTAGCAAAAGCAAGTTTATTGTATTTTGAATTAAATTTATAGTTAAAATTGGTGTTGATAATAAAATGACAAAAAAACATACAATTAAGTGTTTATTTTACAATTACATTTTATGTGCATTTAATTGTATTAATGCATTGTAAAAATAGCCGTCTGAATTACTCTTTAGTTTTATTGTCTCGTTACATTTGCTACAATTTCTTCCCGAAATATAATTCCATTCGGAGGTTATGTATTTTACTATGATGCATTTTGGCTTATTACTAAACTAAAACAAGAGCAATTAAATTCATCCTTATGTTTCATTTTACTATATCATTCCACTAAATAAATAGTAGTATGAAAATGATCGATTACCTTTTTAAAGATAATAATTATCAAATAGTAAATACATACCTTTCTTGTTCACATTCAAACCTCGGGTCAAAATAACAAAACCCATAAATTTTTAGGCTATAAAATGAGTTAAAACTAAAAAAAAAAAGGGTTTCACATGAGTGTAATCTCAGCTTTGTAATTTTCATCTCATGAAATTCGTTCATATTCACCAAAAAAAAATTAATCTTTTGTTGTTCTTTGATCTCCAAGCACTTAATGCTGAGTTATGCAAACACAACTCTTAAAGACAATTTGTTTGTAACTCTTTTATTCTTACGGATGTTTCTTAAACTAAGAAAAATTTAGAAAGTTGTTTTTTTATATGTGTTTTTTTCCCAGTAAAGAGCGGGATAAGTGGTTTAATAAAAGCAAGTAAAAATTATTTCCCCGACCTTCATTTATTTAGCGGGTTCCGTGAAGTAATAAGCCAAGGTTGGACAAAAAGCAACGAGTCTCTGTAATAACAAATAGTCTCTTAGCCTTCGAGGAATCAAAGGTTGCTTTCCGACCTGAGTGTTGCCAAGGTTGGGCCATATGGACCCTGGTCATTTAGAGCGAGATGTGTGGAGATGTGGAGTCCTTAAAGCTCTAGGAGGCGGAAGCCTTAGTCATCCTCAGTTCTAGTGAAGTAGTGGGTCATATGCACTATCCCATGGTGCTTGAGAGGATGCAATTTAAATTTGTTCACTGGTGAGCTTAATGTCATTAGGACCTAGGATGGTGTTTCTTTTAGGGCTTGCCGAAAGGCTGTGAGCGTGGGCTCAATCGGCATCTGTATTCTCTGATAGAACCTAAAGCGGCGTATCTTATTTAGCGCAGATATTAAACATGTAAACATGATTAAGCGATGCTTTGGTTAAGCATAAAATATACATCCCATGTATACGTTCTTATTCACTCTTATGCCAAAAACCAATGATGAAGGCAACATGACTTACTCCGAAAATGAAATTAAGATTAGCTCATATAGTATTTTAACCCTCTCCTTTTATTGAAACGCCAAATTTATCATGACAAAAGAAACTTAAGTATCTGGAAAGTATGTGCGTACATTCTATATTCAATTCGATTTCTTCTGAAGAATTTTATTTAGCAATTGCTCCGAGATAGTTAAAACCTTAGAGTCATGTTTTTAATTGCATTTTATTTGTAGTTATTTTTAGATTAAGTGTGATCGGAAGAGGAAACTTATTTGTGAATTGGCACCTCTTGATATTGGATCGATTACTTGATTACCGCTTGATTACTAGAATAAGTGATATTTTGCAATCTGACGTCTTTGTAAATCTTGTCGAGTCAATGCTGGTAAGATGGGAAGAAAGAAAAAGAACTATGTTATTTCAAATAATGAAAATTACAATTTCATATAGATTTATATCCCATACATATATGATTAGAGGAGCGTTACTTCCTGATTAACTCCTGCAATAACTTGGACCAGAACCAATCCATCATGGGTGGACCCATTTACAGCTGATAACTTGACATCTCACTGCGCCCATGAAGGACTAAATCTACAATACATTTATGTAAGTTTGCACAAGAATTTCGCTGTGACGAATGAAATGCGACTCGCAAACTGCAGTGAAAAGGGCGCTCGATATATAAACCTAATCTGGTCGTATAGGAGACGTCGTCCTGCATAATTAATTGTTCCTTAAAATTGTACTAATATACACAAGCATTTTTAGTTCCATGTTTGCATATAATTCAATCTCAAGAATTTCATATTCAATCCATCATACAATTACAAGTATTACCAAATCATATCAAATCTATTAAGTGATATGATCGTGATGTAGAACTAAAATTACATTTTCTTTCGCTCTCATATCAATCAAATGCAGATTAACTTTAAGCTTTCTAAGTATTATAAATTCGAATCATTCCATGACCGTAGGATATACTTACAAAAGTAGCACGATCATTAATACATCACCTGCGCTGATATAGTCGAAAATCCATGAAGGTAAGATTTGAGATCTTGGAGGATATGATCTTGAGATTCATATAATAAAGCGAGGATCCATTCTTTATTCCTGTATTAGTCATTGCGCCTTAACTAGTATGTATATTTTTATGATGGAGCTTACTCTTTTCTTTGCTTAAGACAAAAAAGTGTACACCGTTGCTTTCCTTGTTAGAGGAAATACAACATCTGAGTCTTAGTCTTGTTGCTAAACGTAGACTTAAGTCAAATTCTCATTTGCTCATTTTTTCATTGGTAGCGCATAGATAATTTCATACTCGGCAATCATAATAGACACGTAAATAGAATTGTTAAATATAGGTGCCCTTATCAAGAACTATAAATGCGTGGTCCCGACCAAGGTGACTTTTAGAATCACTTTGGTTAAATTGCTCCTTCACATGAGAGTAAACGTGGGACAGCTCGATAGTCTCATCTCTGCTCGCTCTAGTCGAGGTGATTGCTCGTGGTGGGCGATCAAATCATCGACATTACGCCCGACTGGAAATTATACTATCGATACTCGATATAATCCATGAAACGATAATGATAGAGCTGATATTCTAATGGCATTTATTCATTCCTCAATCCTGATGAAACTTTACGTATGATCCTTTGAATAATTACATTATAAGCAAGCGAGGATCTTTACTGTATACATGAATGCATCCACTTGCTTATTTGTTTTGTGAGTGGATCTCCGCCATTAAATTTGTAAATGTGTTTGAATCACGTCATTGTTGTTGGCCTTCTAATGTAGTGATATCATGCGATGTATTTGGTCTTTTGGATCTTTAGCCCACAGTATTACGTGATGTTATCCACGATAAATTATCCTTTAAATCGATACTTGATTTGACAATTTTCAAATGATCTGAAATTTTTTTTTTTAAGCAAAAGCGACATCTTTGTAATTTGTTGCGGAACAAACTCGTATAAACCTCCGTAGTAGATAAATTTTATGCGGGATTGTTTCTTGCTCTTATATAATGTGCACTATCATTGCGCAAAGCCCATCAAGTTGATTTGGGTGGATTGACATCTGCTCCCCAATCCATCCCGGAGAAACCAATCAATAAATAAATCTTTCTTTCCATGAAAGTAACATAGCATGTAATTTGAGATTTCACTGAGATATCGTAGAATCCTTTTAGTGCCGTCCAATATTTTTTGACGAGTTTGAGTGTCTCAGCTAACCAATCCAGCGACATAAAATATATCGGGATGTGCACATCGCCCCACATACATCAAACTACAAATGCTCTTGGCCAAGGTACTGCAGGCGTTTTCTCCTTTTCTTAGAGTCTTAGGACCGTATCACACTTTAGGCTCCCAAACTTTTATCAACGAGGTGTCCATTAGTTTGCTATCTTGCATGTGATAGCCGCTCGCATCTTTTGATGTAAAGTCTCTTGAGGGTTCTACTTCAAAGCCTTTCCCCAAGCGCGATCTCTTATGATTTTCACACAATTCCATAGCTGGCCTCACCCGTATCTTTCATTTCAAAGTTTGATGTACTTTACTTTTAGTAGTCTCCGATCATCTCTTTGCTATTTCCCGTTATTAATTCGCCGTCAATATATAGGGACAATGTATAAAACTATTGTTAGGAGCCTTTTAAATACCGCCTTGATAGATCTTCCTTAACATCATTTGTAAAACCATCACATGGATAACTTGATCAAGCTTCACGTTCCATTGTCTAGAGGCTTGCTTCAGACCACTACTGGATCTAAGCTTGCAAACTTTTCGCTCTCTTGTCCTTTAGTCTGAGAGAGTCCACTGAACAGGTCCATCCATTATAGATCTCTCGTTAATTCGCCATTGAAATCGGTTCTAGCGACCATTTGTATTACTCTACGTCCATTTAGATTATACTGGCTATAATAAGTGGCGGAAGTAATCCTCTGTATGGTGAGAATGTATCTTGAAATGTATTTCCCGTCTTCTGCGAAATTGCTTGGCCTTCCACTTTCTAGTCCAAGACCTTATAACGTCCTATTGACCGTCCACACACTTAGTCAATTTTAAGAACCCATTTATTTCCAGTAGATCTTACGTCACGATGGAAATCAACCAAGTCCCCAGACTTAATTTTCATTGACTCCATTTCTTAACTGTAAGCTTTAATCCATTCACTTGCTTTGGGACGGATAGAGTATGATTGAATGTTTGAGTTCTTCGTCATCTTGAACCAATCATGAGCAGCTTCCCCCTCGATCTACGAATGCGCGATAGGAATTGAGTTCCGCAGTGCTTTTTCAATGTTAAGTTGCTCATGATCTTGCTCCATGAGAGAAGGAATAGATAAAATATCACTCCGTGAGGTGTTTCTAGGAGAGTTAAAATTCTCATTTAAGTCCTCTCTTTGAATGGCTTGTTCGCGTAATCTAGATTTTCCATTTCCTTTTAATTGAAAATCTTTTTCAGCCTCCCATCTTTGGAAAAACCTTTTCTAAAAAACTGACATCATGCGATCGATCTACGTTTACTCTTATGACTTTTCATTAATAATACAAATCATTGGAATGTTTAAAATGTCGTATAAAGATTTGCTTCTTTGCCAAGACCAAGTTTATATTCATGAAGGAAGTATTGTGAATAAGTTGCACACCCCATGGATGAAAATAACCTAAATTAGGTTTAACACCATTCCATAGTTCA